>PVHY01005899.1:0-78897 GCA_004024945.1 Uropsilus gracilis | reverse complement strand
ATTATTTCATCTTTGAATGTCTGGTAGAATTCATTTGTGAAGCCATCAGGTCCTGGGCTCTTGTTTTTAGGTAGAGTTTTGATGACTGCTTCAATTTCGCTGCTTGTGATTGGTTTATTTAGGTTCTCTATATCTTCTTTGTTTAATTTTGGGGAGCTGTATCTTTCTAAGAATTTATCCATCTCATCCAAGTTGTTGTATTAATTTCCATATAGTTGTTCATAGTAATCTTATTATTTTTTGACAAGGTGTTTTATTGATAATTTGACCTGCAAATTCCATCAAGAAGTCTATGTACAGTTAATGGTATCTCATGTTATTAATATTCAACACAAATATTTAGAGATCATTTTATATTTCTGCATCTATTCTAAGTATTTAAAAATAAGAAAAAATATAAATTTATCTAAGTGGTTATGCTAAGATTTACCAACCTAAGAAGTATCAAAGTAATCTGCTAGCTATGATGCTATCTGTGATATTGGGCTGTGTTTTATAAAGGGATAGGCATTGCCTGCATCAACCAACATTTATGAAAACCATCATAAATGTGTTTAGTAACAATCCTAGGAGCTATGCTCCTTGATTTTTATGACCCCTAAAATCCCTCACATCTTTCTAATTGTGATCACCTCCCATTAACATTTCCCTTGATTGACATTTATCTAGAAAGATCAGAGATCATCAGAGAATGATGTTGTCCCCTCCACATCAAATATGATGCCTGAGTTGGAATCAGATTATGTTACCCTGTGCCTATACCTCCACTGGGCTTATGAATGCTCTATGTCATATGCTAAGACTATCATTATCTTCATTTACTCAACAAATAACAACCAAGTCAAGTAGGCATCATGTTAAATACTGATACGATTGTGAAGGCATTGTCTTCAAAAAAAAAAAAGTAAGCTGTATACACAGTTCTTTCTAGGAAAGGCTTGATCTAAAAATTTGATTTTCCTGTACTGCAGTTGTCAAGAGAATAGTTAACAGCCAGGTAACCAAATTAATTTAAGTGAACTTAAAGGGCAAGTGTTTGTTTAGGATATGTAGGTGAAGATTCTAAAGAGCGTACAAAAAATAAACACCCTCGTTGTTCTGCTTTAGGAAAATCACGCTGATAACAACACAAAGCTGGGAAATAAGTTTTTCTGTAACTAATAGAGCTCAGAATGAAACTGCTATTGTATATAGGTTGGCTCAATTTGCAGGTTTGAAATTTGTTCTCAGGAAGTTGAAAAGACAGATTGGATAGCAGTGTAATAGTCTGCTAGAAGAGATAGGGGAGGGTGATAGAAAGGTAGTCTTCGTCCACAAACATTGTTGAGAAGGATGTGTATCATGGATTGCTGTGCTGGGTAGATGGCAGCACTGAGCGCATTGTCTTTGAGAAGTAAGGACTTCTGTTCCTGATCATCACATTATTCATCCATATGTCCCTATAGAGAAACAAGGTTCCTTTTATTTTCTGTAATTGGTCACTTAACCTACTACTGCATTGACAAGACAAAGGGAAATACTCCATAAAACCACAATTGTATAACTACTGTTAAACTTATTTAATAAATTCATATTAGTCAGAGGAGATAAAAAATAATAACATAGAAACAAAAGGTTTAGGAATGTGCTGAATTGCTCTGGTGTCCTAGACGGTTTCCAGAAAATAGTGTAGTCCAAAACATCAACAAAGATTATATGTCTAAATGGAAGTACAAAGTCAGTAACACAATTCATTCATTCCACAGGGATTATCATTGTCGCCAAACAACATAATCAAATCTTCCAGCTAGGGCTACTGTTGTGGAGTAGAGTTAGTTGGCAGGCCTGTTAGACACCACTTTTCTTTTTCATGGACACCTCATTATTTATCATCCCTTCAATCCTTTTAATTGCTCTGAGCTAAGATTTCTTTTTCTATTTAGCAATGGGACCAAGCCTATCAATACTCAATTTAAGCAAGAGACTCATAAAGACAGCAGTGAAATTACTGCTCTACTGCATTTCTAAATATCAAGATAGTCTGGCTTTGAAAACTAAGCCTATCTCTTGATTACTGAATAACTCTTCTGACACACAGTGTTTCTAATTAGCTAAATGAAAATCTGGAAGATGCATTTTTGCATTTGTTTTAATATATTTCTCAAAATGGTATTCACACTTGTTTGTGTGTACTTGGAGATAATTTGGGTCCATTTTTTCATTGATAGTTGTGAAATTATGAACAATTATATTGTTTACTAAATACTAATTTTACTTAAATTTTATGCGGAATAAATATCAATTATGTTATTTGCTGAAATTAAATGATAAAAAAGATATATTTTACAACTCGTTTGTCAGCTATTCAAAATATTATCAAAGCAACAATCCAATAAATTTATTCAAAAATGCAAAATCTTTCTGGATTTTTAATAGTAAATGTCATGTTTGCAATTTTTATAAAATAGTATCTGCTAATAAGTATTGCATATTCAATTCTTATGCATAATAGTTCATAATTTCTCAACCTCCACAGAAAATAGCTATTATTTCTAAAAGAGTGGGAAACAAAACAATTTCCATAATGTTTTATACATTTATTATTATGTGAGGTGATTTTAAAGAATTATACAACTTCACTGTAATAGTCAAATCAGTTTGGCATATTAAAAATAGTACTAGCTACCATCTATTATGCATTTTGCCTGTGTCAGACTCTGTGCTAAGTAATTTGCTAGTCAAATATTATGTAGTTCACAATAAACTTAGGAAAGTAATTATTGTCATTTTTAAGAATGAGAAAACTTAAGATTTAAAATGACTTGCCCAAAGTCATAGAGTAAGGACCAACGTAGGGTATCAGACTCTAAGTATCTGATTGAAGAAGTGAAGTTTTAAACTGCTAAGAATACTATGATATATAACATACATAACTGATAAAAGTAAAGAGTGTAGAAGAGAAGTGTTTTAAACTGTTTTTTCAGTGGGGATCTTGGGCTAACAAAATAAAGATAGGGCATGTGTTGAACAAAACAGAACATAAGAATTTATTCACGACAAATTCTTTATTGTGACCATTCCTGCTTGATATTATGGTTGATTGTTGTGATAGTGAGGGGAGAGGTGATATATGGACAGAAAAAGGTATAATGCCCAATCATGGTGCTTTCGATGAGACTGACTTTTCATAATGAAAGGACTTTTCTAGATGATCTATATCATTTTCATAAGTCATGTTGGAAAAATTTTAATATTCTATAAGGTGATTTATATTGATTTGTTAATGCTCACACAAATGATTACTAAAATTATTTTATTAGAAATTTGACATATTTGCAATTTGTATCTGTCACCACCTTTAAAATTGTTACATGGAATTCTCAAACAATTGGAAGTCCAAAGTTATATGATTGTTTTATCTTTAGATCATGGAAACTCTCTCTGTCTCAGAGTTCAATAATATAGTGAAGTAAGAGAATTCATGTGAATATAGAATCAACATTCCAGATACCAATCATTAAAAGTAAAAAATGCAAAATATTTACTCTTAGAAATCTTTTTTTTCTAAGATTTTTTTATTCTAAGAAACAAACAGCTACTCTATAAAAGTAATTTTTTGAGGTTTGAATCATCAGTCATCAGTTACATGAGCTTCTTTCCTGTGATACAAACTCACAGATTTGTGTGAATAGAATAAACAGCTTTCTACCTTAATTCATTTAGATATAATTTCAAGATGAGAGGAAGTTAGATTTAGAAGCCCCTAAATATTCTCATTTTTTGATAATTAAAATGGTATTATTACATGCATTTTAGTTGAAGTTTTCTCATGACATAGATATTGTTCAAATTTCCTTTGTAGAGTTTAACAAAAATAATGCCTCAACATTTCTCCTCAAGAGAAGGAAAATAGATTTCATTATCTTAGAAACATTAATACAGTCAATATAATTTTGTATTGGTGAATGGTTTCTAGATATGTTTGGAAAGCATAATATTCTAGAGTCTTTCACCAAAACCTTTAGTTGACCTAGCAGTGCTAAAGTCTTATGGCTTTGAAAACTCTCATTACTAATATTTTTTGTAGGTTTATTGGAAGTAGTCTCTGTGCAGAGATTTTATTTCTTCAAAGTATCAAAGCATATATTAACATGTGCTATTACACATTCTACATTAACACAAAAAAACAACACACTCAAGAAAAGCCTATGAATTTAGTGCTGTGGCTATTGTAAAAAGATTACATAATCTTCCTGAAACACCATTTATCCATTCAATCATTCAATAAATTTTTATTGAACTCTTATATTTGGGTAATATTGTCTTTGGCTTTTGATGGATTTAGGAATTGAAAATAGAGAGCATCCTTCAATTTCAGAGTCTACTTTTGACAAAAAATAATTATCATTATATTTAAAAAATGAAAAAACAAATGAAATGAAAAATGAGCAGAATGGCAATGTGTTAGTGACAACATGTTTAGCAAATACTTATTGAGAAGCTTCTGTGTGTACTTTCTAGGTACATAGAATATCCATTACTCAAACTGCAAATACCTGTATGGGGAATTTATAATCTCCAGACATAGACAATAAACAATAATGTCTGAAACAGTACATTAAGTTATGATGTTAAAAGTTCATCAGCTTTTTCATGAAAATAAAATAAGGAAGTGGAATTAAAGTAAAATACTGGGAGTACTAAGAGAATTGCATTTTAAATACATCGGTCAATACTGGTCAGAGTAGACCCAGCTATTTTCATTTTAGTTTTTAATTGTTTTGCATGTAATATTGTTTTGTGTCTCTGTTTGTATTTTGGGATCCTTGCTTCCAGCTGTTGTTATATAGCATAGAGGATGGAACTTGTTTCTGACTTTAGCAGTGATGCAGAAGGAGGAGGAAAAGAGCAAGCTAGGTAAGAGTTTTATATACAGATTTTAGAAGAAAGTGGGCTTTTTAGAATACAAGTAGTGGAGGTTATAGTAGAAACATTCTATTTTTTTCCTCTTGAAACTTTAATAATCTGAAAATTGTCAAAGTTTTAAAAGTTCAGTTACTTGTAACAGGGCTCATGACTTACAAACAAGATGAAGTAGAACTGTTAAATTTAATTTAACACATTTCTTAGGTTATGCCAAGATCAGTCTGATCCTGTGACTTTAAAGGAGGTTCCCATATCCTAGAAAATCATGACAGTTATGCTCATTCAGGAATATTGATGATGCAAACCAAGAACCTAGGGTGAAATACCTAATGGCAGTATTAGTGCCCACCAAATCTAATTGTTTGTGTGTATGCATTTTATTAGAAGTTTAAAATAAAATAAAATACCTCTCATTTTGAGGAATAGGATATTTATTTTAAGTGATTCAGTATTTGGTCTTTCATGAACTGGCCAAAACCAAAATTACTAATGTATCCTCAGTAAGACCCCATGTCTCTTGGGTCCAGTTTCAGGTAGCTCAAAACCTGGAAACCATTTAATTCATTCATCTACTCAAAAAAATAATGATCGAGGGCCTGCTATATGCAAGACACTTTGGCAAACCAGGCAGTTCAGCAATGAGTCAAGGAGACAGTCCCTGATACCAGACCATTTTATTTTAGTGTGAGAAGAAGTAATACTGGAATGAAAACAAATAAAAATCAATATGAAAATATTAACTATATGCTAATAAGTGTTAAACAATATAAAGTGACTGAGATTGATGCACAGGTTCTTTTTATTGAGGATGTACCTTGTGTCATGAACTGTTACATTTGTTTTATCTGTATCTTCTCATTTAATCATTAGTTTAACTTATGTAGATGTAATAAATTCTCATTCTGGAAATTATAAGACTGAGAAACTGAAAATGTTATAATTAATAATGGTCAGAACAGGAAGAGAAATCAAATCAAAAACAGTAAATTAAGAAATCTGCTTTTAAAATTAAAAACTCTACTTAAGTTAAATAATGATTGAATGAGAATTTACTGTTTTCAGAGGAAGTCACATTTGAGCCAGGATTTGATGGATGTACACGTCTACAAACTATTAACCATTGTCCAGATATTGCCAACTATTCTTACGAATGAAATTTTATAGGAAAATTGACACACCCATTCATCCAGTTATTGTCTGTTGATGTTTTGAGGTTACAGTAGCAGAACTGGGTAGTTGGGACTGACATTTATTCCACAATCCTCAGTGTTTACTTATTACCCTTTTACAGAAAAATAATTGTTAATCCCTGAACTCAAGTAAGGGCCCATTGATAATTGAATTTTAAAAAAGAAAAAATAAAACAAACAAAAAACACTTTCCAGGCAGAGGGAAGTATAGATGAAAAAATTTGGTGTGGAAATATGATTGACTTCTCCAAGGGAGAACAGTAGCCCAGTGAACCTGAAGCAAAATAAATAAGACAAATATGATTGAGAGACTATAAAGAGAACTAGTAACCAGATTACTAATTGGTATTAACAGCCTTGCAAAGGACGTTGAACTTGATTCTCAGCAATATGGGGAGTCTCTAAAAGATTTTCAGCAAAGAACTGACATTATTTGTTGTAGTGGACACTGTGATATGCCTCCCAGATCAGGTCTGAGGACCTAACTTCCTTAGGGGATGAAAATGTTGGCAGCAGAAAACCTCATTCATCAGTTCTGCCCTAGAATTGCTTACCAGAAGCAAGTTGCCTTGCCAAGGCCATGTATTCCTGGGGCAGGCTGTCATAAAATGGTTGATGTGAGAGTATAAAACCTCTGTCTTACTGCTTAAAGTTGGGACTTGTATGCAAGGCCACAATTTCAGAGTGCCTATGGGATTAGTTGAGAACTTTGAGACTCCTCAGTACCTCATCTTTTCCCTTTGCCCAATCCCAAATCTTTCTCTGGCACAGGTGGTGAGACTTAGGACATTTTTACAGACCTCCTTACTCATTCCTGTACCAGATTGGCAATATTTGACTTATTTATGAGAAGCAACACTAAATGCAAAGACTGTTATAGCTTGGTGTCTGAGGAATTCCTAAGGATGTTGAGACTGGATAATCACAGTTAAAGGATGTGGTGGATGTTTAGAGTTTGGATTTATTTGATGATTAGTCCAAAGGAACTTGTATGTATTTGGAAATGAGCGAAGGGAGAGAGAGAGAGAGAGAGAGAGAGAGAGAGAGAGAGAGAGAGAGAGAGAGAGAGAGAGAGAGAGAGAGAGAGAGAGAGAGAGAGAGAGAGAGAGAGAGAGAGAGAGAGAGAGAGAGAGAGAGACGGACAAACAGACAGTCAGACAGAGACAGAGAGAGAGAAAGAGAGAGATTGATTAGCAGCTTAGGGCTACAAAGTTTTTAAGCCAAATAAACCGCAGTTGTTTAGAATAAGTTTAAAGGAGAATGGGTATATGTGAAGTGGATGCAGCATACAGAGTGCATGTTTTGAGAAATTGTATATAACTTATCAGTTGCATATAACTGTGATCCTGTGAGGCAAGTCCTATAATTAGTGTCTTAAATACTTAGAAAAATATAAATACTGAAATATTTGACATTACTGTAGTAGACTAACACAGTAAGAGGCAGCTGATATTTTATTTTAACAACACCATTAGACTGAACTAAAGGAGAAAGAAGATGGAGATTTGGGAGAAACTATTTATTTTTTACCACTCAACCTCTTGTTTCTACCTGTTTTACCATAATCCTTTAAATTTTGTGAATTTGTATTTGTGTCTCTGTGTTTGTGTACATTTGTGTGTATTTGTGTATATTTGTCCTATTTATTTCCACATCAAATTATCTAAATTTGGATAAAGAGGAGCCACCTTTTTACACAGTACAACATTGAAATGTTTCGACAGGAATTTTTGTTAGGATAGAAAGAAAGCAACAGCAGAAAATCAGAAACTATAGACAACTTTATTTCTAGAGTTTGTTTCCAGAGGTGAAAGGTAGTTTATTTCTGATCAACACCTCAGTGAGGTATCACTCCATCCTTGTCGGAATAGCCTATATCTGAGTTTGGAACAATAAATGTAGAAAAGGGTGTGAAGAAAAAGTAATACTACCCACTCCTGGTAGGAAGGTAATATGGTGAAACTTAAAAATTTAAAAATGAAAATTCTGTACAGGCCAGTGATATCAATGCTAAGTATTTACCCAAAGAATATAACTCTACAATGAAAAGATGTATGCCTTCTTATTGTCATAGCAGTGTAATCCAAGCTACCAATCCATGGAACTGATCTAAGTGCGCAAAGACAAATAAATAAACTGTGAAATGTATATTCAGTGGAATACTGAAGACATAACTATTTAAAAGGATGAAATCATGCCTTTCGGACAAGATGAATAAACCTTGAGGTATTTATACTAAGAGAAATGTCAAATAGTGAAAGATACCATATGATTTCACTAATCTGTGGAATACAAATAACTAAAAAACTGGTAAATCTTTGGTAAAGCAATTGTTACATGCTAGAAAATTATTCTGGTTACCAGATGAATCAAGGAAATAGGGAGAAGCTAGGTGAAATAAGTGACTGGGGTACTTGGCATGGGAAATTTGGTGCAAAGTTAATGAAGTCTGTTTACATATAGAGATGTAAAAATGCAACCAGAAAATTATATGGAAAGTACATAACTCACAAATTAATAACAATAAATTGTGATCTGGTTGCCACCAAGTTTAATGGAGTAAACAACATACTTTTTCACTAATCAATTTCATGTGGTATCATCTTGGCTGTTCATTTAAAATGCCAGAATAGTTGGAATCAAGCATGGGCATATAGAAGATTCAAGAAAGAAGCATGTAGGATGAGGAAAATATTGCCAGCAACCGGCAATAAAATTAAGAGTTTGGGGAGATGATAGATATTGGGGTATGGGTGGGGGGGAGGAAGGAGAGAAAGAGAGAGCAACAGCATCCATGACTATACTTTTTTCTTGGAATGGCAGGGAGTAGTGATGACACAATAACCTACTATATATTTGAATTTCGGTGAAAATGCTATGTTAGTTTCAGTGCTCTAAAAGATACACAAGAAAAAAGTGACAATAATTAATTTTATGCATTGGGAGAAAGGAAACCAGGGAGGTATAAGTATATGTCATTGGTATGAAATAAATTTGCTCAGAAATTTCTAGACATTCAACCATTTTTTAAAAAGTAGAACCTTTTCCCCTTTCAATCACAATATTTTCCTCTTCCCAAACCCAAGAAAGTTCTCATACTTTACTTTAAGATCAGGAATATACAAGGCTACACTTAGAGATTTCCTTCTAAAGGGTTTGGTTTAAATGAAAGTAATCAGATTTGGAAAGGATAAAGAAAGACACAAATTGGCAGTGAAGGGAACATTTTATTCTTGCTTCATTTCATTACAAGTCATGTAGACAATTGAAACAGAGTAGGGAAAAAGCTATTCAGGAAAAAATAATCCCCTACACTTGAAAACAGAAGCTTCCAGAAAAGAAAAGCAGTTTTAGATTGAAAGCATGCCTCACAATGTTTCTTTGATGGACTGTGACAGTGTGAGCTCTTGGGTAAAAATTATGGCAGAAAAATCTTGGCTCATTAGCACTCAGTCTAGATGAAGTGTCAATATGATGATTACTAGAGATTTTTCTGAAATGGGACTTATTTGAGCTAGATGAAGAAGGAATTACAACAAATTGAAGGTGGCATAGATTTTTGTGTTGTAAATCCATGTGCTTTTCAATTGCTAGAATGGAAGGATGATATTCTTGTGACACTTCTTTATTACCCTTTATTCTTTCTTTCATTTGCTAACTTCTTGGGCTACCATCTCTGCATTTTGAGAGATTAAAACTACTTGCTTCATTTCTTCTTTCAATACTGTTACAACTGCTTGCAGATAGAATTATTTACGATAGGAGGCAGAGACTGCGATTAAATTTCCAAAGATGCATGACCCTGCGTGTGTTGACTACACCATCTGTCCTTTTGGCACCAAATGTTAGAAATGGATAATTTAAAAATTTCTCTCCTTGCACATGACTGTTGTTTTAGTTTTTCCCCCGTATTTGGATGACTCCCCAAATCAAAAACAGTAGGGATTGGGTTTCAAAATGACCTGATCTTTCAAAGCAGCAGAGTTGAATCAGGTTTTGGGGATTTAAAAATGAATTTATTGAGATTTGTTAATTGAAAGCACATTTTGAAAACAGTCCTGTGAATGGAAGGTAACTGGTAACAGTGAGTGCGCAGCCCTCAAGCCTTATTCACATGATAGCAGTCTGAAGAAAAAGAAATTTGTAGCTGTAGATTTTTTGAAATAAAATCACACCTGAGCAGCAGGATTTCTAAATAAAAGTTGCCTTATAACTATGTTCTAAAATTAAATTTCACTTAAAATGCACTCATTTTAAATGGAAAATGTATTCTAGTTGTTTTCTACTTTAAAGTCAAATTCAAATCATTGTTATTTTGACAGCTAAGTAGCTTAAGTAACTTCTGTGTAACACAGATTAACCTGTGCTTCCTATAAGATTTGCAGAGTCATTTGGGAGGAAATATTTTCCTTTTGCTCTTCTTTCACATAGAATATGATAGGGAATACTCATCTCTTGATGAAGATTGCTTATTGGTAAGATGTGATACTTGTTTCAAGTGTCAACAAATCCTGATGTGTTAATGATTTACCTACTTCTTAGAGAAAAACTATTTTAGGTTTTTAGGTTATAGAGGGCACTCATAATATAGATATTATGTTGAATACATGATTTGTAAATTTGACAGGAAAAAATGAAGTACCCTAGAGTATGACTCACAAAAGTGATGGCTTATTAGTGAATTACTCAACTGATTTCAGAGTCAGAATGAATATTAAAGCTTTTCTATTAATTTTATATTGATTGCACATATATGTATACACATACATGTATATATACACACATATATGTATATATACACACATATGTATTACATCATCGTCTACCCTGGGGTTCTCCCATCACCTTATCACCAGTGGACCATCTAAATCTCTTGTGCCCTTTCCTCCCCTGATTTTTACCCTCCTTCCCCTCTTTTGCTCTATTCTTCACTTCTGTTAGCAGTTTTAAACTTTTCTTGTCTGTTTGTTTTCTTTATATCAGTAATATAAGTGAGACCATCCTGTATTTCTCTTTTTCTTTCTCACTTTTTTTCTGATAACATGATTCCTTCTAGTTTCATCCATTTTGCTGCAAGGGACATAAGTTTGTCTTCTTTGATTGATAATATTCCATTGTTTAAATATACCACATTTTTTTTAGCCATTCATCAGTTTTGAGGCATTTGGGTTGTTTCCATACTCTGGTTATTATAAATGGTGCTGCAATAAACATCTAAGTGCAGTTTTCCTTTTAAATTAGTGTTTTGTATCCTTTGGGTAGATTCCCAGTAATGGGATTACTGGCTCTAATGGTAGTTGTATTTTCAGTTGTTTGAGGGTTCTCCAAACAGTTTTCCATTGTGGCTGAACCAGTATACATTCCCACCAACAGTGTTCCTTTTTCTCAACATCCATGCCAGCACTTGTTGCCCATTTTTTTTTTTTAATATGGGGCATTCTTACTACTGTTAATTGGTATCTCAGTGAGGTTGATTTGCATTTCCCTGATTATTATTGATGTGGAGCATTCTTTCATATGCCCATAGACATTTGTATTTCCTCCTTGAAGGAGAGTATTTTTAGTTCTTCTCCCCACATTTTGATTGGACTTATTTGCTTTGATTTTGCTAAGTTATGTGAGTTCTTTGTGGATCTTTGTTATTAGGCCCTTATCACTGTGTAGAGTTTTGTTTATTGCTTCTTTTGCTGTACAGAAGATTTTGGTTTGATGTAGTCCTAACTGTTTATGTTTTCCTTCATGTTTTTGCCAGCTGTGGATGTGTCTCCAGAAATGGATTTCTGAAGTAAAATTCATGGAGGATTTTGTCCAAGTTTTCCTCTGTGTATTTTATGGTTTCAGGTTTTATATCCAAATGTTTTATCCATTTTGAGTTGGTTTTTGCATATGGTGTGGGGGAGTTGTCTTTGTTCTTTTTTTTTTTTTTTTGAGACTAGGTCTCATACTAGGTCTCATTATTTTTGACTGTGGAACCACAGGCTCACATTGCCCGTGTTACCATGGACTCAAGCAATCCCAGCCTCAGTTTTCCAGTAGCTAGGATTACAGGTACACACCACCGCAACCAGCTTTTTTTTTGGGACTAGGTCTCACTGTGTTGCCCCAGACGAGACTCAAACCACAATCCCCAGACCTCACCACGATTCCATAAGCTGTCACTTACAAGCACATGTCACCATGCCCGGCTCTTGATTCATTTTTTTTTTTGCATGTTTTCATCCAGTTATTCCAGCACCATTTATTGATGAGGCTGTCCTTGTTCTGATGTAAGTTTTCCACTCTGTTTTCAAAGATTAGCTGACAATATATTTGTGGTTTTATTTCAAGGAACTCAATTCTGTTCCATTGGTATGATTGTCTGTTTTTGTACCGGTGCCATGCTGTTTTAATTATTATGGCTTTGTAGTATAATTTGAAGTCTGGAACAGTAATACCTCATTGTCTCTTTTTTTGGTCAGCAGTATTTTGATATTCGAGGTCTTTTGTTATTCCATATGAATTTCAGTAATTTTTGTTCTTTCTCTTTAAAGAATGTCATTGGTATTTTTATTGGAAATGCATTGAATATGTAGATTGCTTTTGGTATAATAGCCAAATTGATAATCTTAATTATTCCAATCCATGAACAGGGATATCTTTCCATTTTTCTATATTGTCTATTTCTTTTAAGAATGTTTTGTAAAATTGAGAAAGAAAACTGCCAAACTCATTTTATGAAACAAACATCACACGCATACCAAATCCAAATAAGAACAGCACCAAAAAAGAAAACTATAGACCAATTTCCCTAATGAACATGGACACAAAAATTTTAAACAAAATCCAGGCAAATTGAATCCCAATGATGCATAAAAAGAATTATTCACCATGACCCAACTGGGATTTATACCAGGGGCACAGGATGGTTCAACAAGTGGAAATCAATTGACATAATACACCACATTAACAAAGAGAAAAACAAAAACACATGATCATCTCAATAGATGCAGAGAAAGCATTTGAAAAATTGCAGCATCCATTCATGATATAAGTTCTTGAAAAAATGGAGATTAAAGGAACATACCCCACCATAATAAAGGCAATCTATGACAAGTCTATCTCAAACATCATCCTAAATGAGGAAAAACTAATATCATTCCAGGTAAGATCTGGAACAAGGCAGGGATGCCCATTCTCCCCACTACTTTTTAACATTGTGCTGGAAGTATTAGCTAGGGCAATAAGGCAAGAGAAAGATGTAAAAGAAATACAAATAGGAAAAAAGCAACTGAAGTTATCACTATATGCAGATGACATGATTCTTTCTATAGAGAACTCAAAAAATTCCACAGAAAAACTACTTGAAATAATAAACTAGTTCAGTAAGGTAGCTACACAGAGGTTGGTAGCTTTCCTATACACAAAAAAGCCTAGAAGAAGAAGAAGAAGAAATTAAAAAAGTCATGCCATTTACCATCACACCAAAACAATTAAATACCTGGGAATAAACCTAACAAAAAACATGAATGTTCTATACAAAGAAAACTTTAGAGTGCTGCTAAAAGAGATGGAAGAAGACATAAGGAAATGGAAGGATATTCCCTGCCAATGGATTGGAAGAATTAACATAGTCAAAATGGCCATCCTTCCAAAGCAATCTGCAGATTCAATGCAATCCCTTAAAAATTCCAATGGCATTCTTTAAAGAGATAGGAAAACAATTACAGAAGTTCATATGGAATAACAAAAGACCTCGAATATCAAAAAGCCTCCTGGCCAAAAAAAAGAGATAATGTAAACCTAACTATTCCAGACCTCGTTATACTACAAAGTCATAATAATTAAAACATCATGGTACTGGTATAACAACAGACAATCAGACCAATGGTATAGAATTGAGTGCTCAGAAATGAAACCACACATATATAGTCAACTAACCTTTGACAAAAGAGGGAAAATCTTGCATTGGAAAAAAGATAACCTCTTCAATAAATTGTGCTGGGAAAATTGGACTAAGACCTGCAAAAAAAAAAAAAAAAAGAAACAAGACAACATCCTCACACCTTTTACAAAAACCAACTCAAAATGGATAAAAACTTAGATGTCAGACTTGAAACCATAACATACATAGAAGAAAACTTGGGAAAAATCCTCCATGAAGTACAATTCAGAAACCTCTTTCTGGAAAAATCTATAGATGGCAAAAAAATAATAATAATAATAAGGAAAACATAAACAGATGCGACTACATCAAACTAAAAAGCTTCTGTACAGCAAAAGAGACAACAGCGAAAACAAAGAGAAGGCCAAGCAAATGCGAAAAACTTTTTGCCCTCCACAAGAGTGATAAGGATTTAATAGCAAAGATCCACAAGAAACTCACACAACTAAGAAAAAGCAAAACAAGAACCCCAATCAAAAGATGGGGAGAACTAAAAAGACAGTTCTCCAAAGAAAAAATACAAATGGCCAACAGGTTCATGAAAATTTACTCAAAGTTGCTAGCAATAAGGGAAAAGGAAATCAAATCCACAATGAGATATCACCTTACACCAGTAAGAATGGCCCACATCCATAAAATGGGCAACAACAAGAGCTGGTGAGGATGTGGAAAGAAGGGGACACTATTACACTGCTGGTGGAGTGTAAACTGGTCCAATCTCTATGGAAAGCTGTGTGGAGTACTCTCAAATTAATGAAGATGGAACTACCATATGACCCAGCAATTGCTTTCTTTGGAATCTCCCCTAAGGAGACCTCAATGCTTGTACAAAGGGACACCTGTGCTCAAATGTTTATTACAACATTATTTATATAAATAATTGCAAGGACATGGAAGCAACCAAAATGTCCCCAAACAGATGACTGGATGAAAAAGATGTGGTAAATATATATACACAATAGAATATTACTCATCAATTAAAAATGACAAGTTGGATGGTTTTATGATACCATGGATGTACTTAGAAGAACTAGTACTAGCAGAAACAAGTCAAAAAATAAAGACAGAAACCAAATGGTTTAACTATTATATGGGACATGGGAAAGATAAACAAAAAGCCATGAAAAAAAGTCAAAAAGCCAACAACCAAATTAAAGTACACAACTCGGGGAGGGGGGAGGTGGGACGGGATGGGAACGGTCAGGGAGGGGGTAAACCCCTGAGATCACAAAGATGTAAAATTTATATATAAATAAATTATTTAGTATTGAAAAAGAATGTTTTGTAGTTTTCTTTGTATATATTCTTTTGTTTTCTTCATATATGTTCTTTTGTTAGGTATATTCCAAGGTTTTTTAGTGGTGTAATTTTTAGTGGTGTAATGGTAAATAGAGTGATTTTTAATTTTCTTCTTCTGACCAAGTTTTTGCATGTAAGAAGGCCACTGATTTCTGTGTGTTGATTTTGTATCCGACTACCTTACTGAACTGGTTTATTATTTCAATTAGTTTTTCTGTGGATTTTTTTGGGGTTTCTACCTAGAGTATCATGCAATCTGCATATAATGATAGTTTCATTTCTTCTTTCCCTATTTGCATTCCCTTTATGTCTTTCTCTTGCCTTATCACCCTAGCTAGAACTTTCAATGCTATGTTGAAAAGCAGAGGTGAGAGTGGGCATACTTGTCTCATTCCAGATTTTAATTGTAATGATTTCAGTTTTTCCCCAATAATGATGATCTTTGCTGTGGGTTTATCATAAATGGCTTTTGTTATGTTGAGATGTTACATTTGTTCCTATTTTTAAAGAGTTTTCACCAATGAAAGGGTGCTGAATTTTATCAAATGCTTTTTCTGCATCTATTGATATGATTATATGGCTTTGGTTTTCTCCTTGTTGATGTGATGGGATATGTTGATTGATTTTCTGATGCTGAATCATCCTTGAGCCCCTGGAATGAATCCCACTTGGTCATGGTGAACAATCTTTTTTATGCACTTTTGGATTCAGTTTGCCAGAATTTTGTTTAGAATCTTTATATCTATGTTCTTTAGGGAGATTGGTCTATAGTTTTCTTTCTTTGTGCTATCTTGACTTGGTTTTGGTATGTGTTGTTTCTTTGTAGAATGTATTTTGTAGTATTCCTTCTTTCTCAATTTTTTGCAAGAGTTTTAGTAGTATAGATGCTATTCCTCTCTGGATGTTTGGTAAAATTAATTTGTGAAACCATCTGCTCTTGGGGTCTTGTTTTTAGGAAAGTTCTGACGACTTTGTCAATTTCACTGCTTGTGATTAGCATGTTTAAGTTCTCTATTTTTCCTTTGTTCAATTTTGGATGACCATATCATTCAAGGAATTTGTCCATCTCATACAGGTATGTATTCTTTTGCGTTATAGATATTCATCATAGTCTCTAGTTATCTTTCAGTTTTCTCCTGTGTGTATTGTAGTTTTCTCCTTTTTCATTTATGATTCTGATTATTTGGCTTTTCTCTCCATTTTTTTTATGAACCTTGCTAAGGGTTTATCAATGTAATTTATTTTTTCAAAGAATGAGCTTTTGGTTTTATCTTTTCAATGTTCTTGTTGGTTTCTATATTGCTTATTTCTGCTTTTTTATTATTTCCTGTCTTCTGGGTTTTGAATTTTTTTGGTGCTCTTTTTCTAGTTTTTCACACTGGGAGATTAGGTTATTTCCTTGGGATGTTTCAATCCTTTTGATTTGGGCCTATATCACAATGAATTTTCCTCTTAACACTGCTTTTGCCGAGTCTCAGACATTTTGGAATGTTGTGTCATCTTTGTGATTTGTGTCCATGTATGTTTTAATTTCTTCTTCTATTTATTCTTTTACACAGTTATCTTCCAGTAGCCTGTTTTCAGTCTCCATGTAGTGGAGATTTCTAGTTTGATGACTTTATGATAACAGAAAAAACTGGTATTATTTTAATCTTTGTGTGCACATCCAAGTTTGCCTTGTGGCCTAATATGGTCAGTTTTAGAGAATGATCTATGTGCATTTGAAGAGAAAGTGTATTGTTTTCCATATATATAATATATATATATATATTATATATATATATACACACACACACATATCCTTATATATATATATATATATCCTGTCCTTATATATTTACTTATATATAATATATACGTTTATATATTATATATATATATATCCTGTCCTTATATATTATATATATATCTATATATATTAGGTCCATTTGATCTAGCTCTTCCTTTAAAGTCTTTGTGTCCTTGTGTTGTTTCTGTTTTGTTAATCTGTCTTTTTGTGATAGGGGAGTGTTAAAGTCACCTACCACATAGGTATTTTCACCAATGCTTGTTTTCATTTCCATTAGTAGTTGTCTTATGAATATCGGTGCTCCCTTGTTTGGTGAATAAATGTTGATAATTATAAAATTGTTCTAATGAGTTAATTCTTTAAACTTTATGTAGTGACCTTCCTTGTCCTTTTGTCACTTTTCTTAATTTGAAGTCTATCTGTTATAAGATTGACTATCTCTGCCTTCTTTTTGGAACCATTTGCTAGCAGGATTGTTTTTCAGCCCTCTACTTTTAGTCTGTGCTTACCTTTGGGATTCAGATATGTTTCCTGGAGGCAGCAGAATGATGGGTTCTGTTTTTGATTCAGTTTGCTACGCTGTGTCTTTTAATTAATGAGTTTAAACTGAGAACATTAAGAGTTATTATTGAAACTTGTGAGTCTGAATTTGGCATTTTGATGGTCATTTTTTAGTTCTGTTTATTTCTTTGTTTTGTTTTTCCTGTTTGTTCCTCTATTGCCTTTGGTCTTAAGGCTTCTAGTTTCTTGGAGTGGGGGTTTAGTAGTGGTGAATTTCTGAAGACTTTGCTTATCTGTAAAGGTTCTTATTTTTCCATCAGAAAGGATATAGATCTCTGCAGGGTAGAGTATCTTTGGCTGGCATTTATTTTCTTGGCGTTTTTTGAATATGTGGCTCCAGTCTCTTCTTGCCTGAAGTGTTTTGTCCGAGAGGTCTAAGGTTACTCTGAGATTTCCCTTTTTATGTTATATATTTCCTTTCTCTAGTCAATGTCATTATTTTTTCCTTATCTTGAACTCTTGGAAATTTCACAATTATTTGTCTTGCCATGTTTTTTCTTTCATTAACGTAGTTTGGTGTTCTCCTGGCTTCCTGTATATGTATTTTCATCTCTCTCTTCAGATTTAAGAAATTCTATTCCATTATTCCTTTAAAAAGAGTTTCAGACCCTTAACTTTCTCTTCTTCTGGGATTCCAATTGCTCTTATATTTCCTCTTTTTAAGGAATCTGAAAGATCTCTTGAGTTTCTCTTCCATATCCCTTGCTATATCACTTTCTTTTTCTTTGTTGGACCTTTTTTTTTTTTTTTATGTCTTTGAGATTATTGATTCATTCTTCTATTTCTTCTAATCTATTTTCATGAAATTTTCTTGTTTTTGATCTCTTCTAGTGTTCCTTTTATATCCTGAATTTCTGTCTCCCTCATTGTTAATGGTTCATTTTCTTTTTTTGGTTCTTCTATTTTGTAACTTTCTTAATGCATTCATCTTTATATTTCTAAGTCTTCATGCATTTTTGCCATGTTGAGAATGATATTGTGTCTTAACTGTTTGGATGCCTTAGTCATATAAGTCTGACTTCCTTCTCTGAAACATATATGGCATTTCTTCTAATTCTTAATTATTGGGATCTTGCTTGCCTCTCCTGGGGCTTACTTCTCCTTAAGTGGTGAATTAGTTTTAGTTTTTTTTCTTCGTGTTGTTTATTTTCAGATTTGATCTATGTGATGGCCTACTGTGGCACTTGTATTGATTTGTATAGTTATTAGACTACTTTGCAGGATTGTGATTACTTCTGTCTTGTGTCTGTGATGCTATGATGGTTATTTTCTGGGCTTCCATTCCTGCCTTTGAATTACTTTGATGATATTCCACAAGGAAATTTTTTTTTTGACTGTGAATGGTTCTGAGGATTAGATTTTGGATATTTATTATTTACATCTGTCCCTTTTAAAACTTAGGTGTCTCTGTCTTCTATTGTGAATTTCCTTAGCTCCTTTATCTGAGCACCCCACTTTGTTCCAGTCTCACAGAGCTCTGACCAGCCTCTGCAAGGTGGCTCACCTGAGGGTGGGGTGAGTTGGGACTGCTGAGGAGGTAGTCCAATGGAGAGGTGAGGTCCTAGAGGCAGGGGGAGGGGCGTCCCATTCTCACAGAGCTTTGATGGGCCTCTGCCAAGAATATTAAATCTATCTTCCTTTCAAAGATATGAAGCCAGTTTTACAAAATCATCAGCAGGCCCTTGTTATATTCCATAATATGCCCCTTAATGGGAAATCAAATGCTAATTGATGAAGCAGAAATAAAATCTTTTACTCAGTTACTTTACTTAGAAAAAAAAAAACCAATAACATATTTTAATACTAATAATATCTTGCATATATATATATATATCACTTAGCATTTTCAACTTTCATATTAACAAAATCCAAGCAGAATATCCTAATCACCAACTGCAATTTTCTTTTTCAAAGTGTTTTTAATCTAGGATTCTGAATAAAGAGGATAAGAATGATTTCTCGGACTGTGTTATATATATTTTGTATCTTTTTCCTTAATCTAATGCTCATCAATGTGCTCATTATCTATCTGCAGAGTGTATAGTGAGGATTCTAATTGACCAGTTTTTCTTTTCATTTTTCATACATAGAAAAACCAGTTTTATTTGTTGTAATAGCTGCTAGGAGCAGCACCTGAAGTGTCTACAGCTCGGGCTATCAGTCCTCATGTTATATCTAAAATGAGAATGAAAAAGAAAAAAACAAACAAATCACCTATATCTGAGTTCTTTCTTCCAGGCAAGAGTTGGCACTGGAATTAACCACCAGAGTCTTCTATCTTCTAACTAGTCTTAAATATAGACATCATTTAACTATCTTCTAACTATTCTTAAATGTAAACATCTTCAAAGATATTTCTGGTTCCCTATGTAGAATTTTGGCCCCTGAAAACCCCATGACAGTAAAGTGCTTCTTAGACAATTCACTTTCCAGTGCTTGAGTACATGCTTTTTCACTGATACTGAACAAAGCATTGAAATGAGCACTGTTTTGCTGTTATCACTAGTATTAAGAAGGGTGTTTGTTTTTCTGGTAGGAATCAAAGGATATTTTATATTACAAATGCTAAGTTGAATGGAGGGAAGCTGAAGTGGAGGTTTTTGAAGCACTCTATAAAATACATGGTCCATATGGTTGTACCTGTTTTTAGGAAATATGGTAAAAAGAAATAATAGATTATTTTTATTTCCTAAAAGAAGAATACAAAAATATGCATTTATTTGTTAAAAAATACTTTCTATACCTAAAAGCTAGCATCTCTCAAGTGAATAGTATTAAAAATGCAATGTGGGTAGACTGAATTTTGAGGAAAGGGATTAAAACTGTATTTCATTAGCCAGTATTCTCAGTCTATGACCCAAAACATTGAAGTTACAAAGAATCTCAAAAGGCAAGTCTACTTTGTAAATGCCCTATTATAGCAAATTTTTGTGCCATTCTCATTATGGATATTTACATTATAATATCAGATTTTAAATGTACAGTTCACTAAATCTTGTGATACATAGTACAATGTAGCCACCACTGAAAACAAAATGTAATATATTTCTAGCATTACTCAAAATTCAAAGCTAATCTCAGTTGCCACAATAAGGAACCACTAATCCAATTTCTATTGCTATATACCTTAGTTTTGTCTGCTTGGAGACTTCATATTTCTAGATTCTTTAATTAAACATGATTTTAAGATTCATTCATGTGGTTGCATGTATAAGGAGTTTTTGTACATTTTGTTTTTGAGTATCACTACACTACACAAGAGACAATGATTTTCTTGTCAATGGGTATTCTGTTCTATACAGTTATTGGCTATCAAATTCTTCTATATGTATTTTTTTATAGAACTATTTTTTCTTTCTCTCTTTCTCCATTAAATATGACTTTACCTATAGTTGTTTCCAGAAACTTCATCAAGTTGAGGAGCTTCATTATGAGGTGCACAACTTAATCATTAATGGATGATAGATTTTGTCAAATGCAATCTGTTCTATATAAATGACTGTCATATTTCTCCTTTATTCTTGTAGTATAGTGAATAATAGTAATATGTTTTTATAATAGATTATAGTACTTATATAATCCATTAATTGAAATCACATACTTCCATGGTTTTATTATACTGATCATCATTATAATTTTAGAACCAAAAGGCACCTGCTTAACATTCAATGTGACTTTTGACCAACCTCTTCAGGCCTAATCTCATTTCTGTCTCAATAGATTTTCCTTTTGTGGACATTTAAGTAAATGGAGTCATCCAACACAGGGTCTTTTTGTAGCTGGCTTCTTTTACTCAACGAGCATATCCATGTTGTAACAGGATATTATTTTATTTCTTTTTATCAATAAAAACAATTCCATGGTATGGTTATACCACATTTTTTAATTTATTCAATTCAACAGTTGATGGGCATTTGAGTCAATTTGAAGTAGTGCCTATATAGAGTAATGCTACTATGAACATTTATGTATAAATTTTTGTGTGAAATATTCTGCACCATTTTAAATTTATTTTAAGATATAAGTATAATTATTATTTAGTTGTGGCAAGGGCAACATCAGGGAGTGACTGCCACTGAAAATATAATTATGCACACAGATTCTGAGATATAAGACAGAATAAGAAGGTTTAAGATTGCTATTTGGAAAGAGGAAGATTCAAAATGCTAAAACTCCTACTAATGATACCATTTGCTCTTGTGAATTATTCCTCAATGAAGTTTGATTTGACATTATATCATGAAACAAACCATATTCTGAAAAAAAGAAAAAAAAACAGCTAGAGTACATGATGACTGTGTGAATAAAATAATAAACAATTGACACTGACAATGAAAAGTATAAAGTGTGTTTTTCCACAAAGCATCTGAGAGCTAATGTGTGGCTAACTCCCCTGGTACTACCTGCCTGTACTGTGTAGAAGTATTTTATTTCAGAGATATAAAAGTTGATAAAAATGATCCACTTTGTGTAATATATACATAGCACTATTAAATAGCATGATAAAACAGAAAAAATTGATATTAGTGGACTAATATTTAAAAATAATGTATCTTGCTTATGAAGATTATAATTTATAGCAAAGGTATACTAATTGATATTATGAACTATTTGTTTTTCTACATGGATATGATACAAATTTGTAGAAAATTATTCCAACCTAGAATATTACCTGGTAGACATAAACATTGATGTTTTTCTTTGTGTTTACTTTAGATTTAAACAGTTATTTAGCACTCAGGTTATATATATTTTTTGTGATTGTTGTAAATTTGTTTTACAATTGCACCATGTTTGACTTTATAACAGAACCTAGAAATAATTGATATAGTGGTAGATGGCAGATATATAGATGTGTCCTAATAAGACCAAACCAAAAACTATTGCAATTCACTTGTTCAAATGAAAATATTATTATAAATAATGTCAGAGAGAATTTACTGTCTATGTAAATTTTTGCAGTGAAAAATCATAAAACAATCTTATGATTAGCTTGAAGTAAGAGAAAGCATTATAGCAAGAACTTACTTGACATTTGAATATTTTTTAAGTAGTTCCATGAAAGTAACTTAATCTAGTTTAAAAATATATATTCACAAGATTTATTAATCTAAATTAGTGAAAGTAAGTTGTAGACTGTATATTGTTAAAGAGCAGGAAAAAAAGTACAAGGAGTTAGGAAAGTCATGTTCATCTGACAGTAGAGGCCAAGAAATACACATGTAATTCACTTCAGGGTCAAAGATAAAATAATATCATGAAGCCACTAATAGACAATAAAAACCCATCTGTGTAACTCTTAATCCTGAGAAGTTTGTTACAGTGATCAAAGTTCATAGAGGATTAAATAATTAGAAATTTCAAACATAAAACAAAATAGAAAAATATCATCAGGTCAGACTTTCTAAACTCAGGTATGTATTCATAATCAAATTTTACTGTCATGGGCAACTATATGCTTTAGAGTGGGTAAAAGCAGTAATTAAAAAGCAGTAATTATTTAATGTAGATTTAAAAGTCTCAAGCAAAAACGGTACAAAAGAACAAGTAATATATAACTAACATTAAATCAAGGTGAAAATTGTATTAACAATTAACAGTAAGCAACAATTAACTAAGTATATTATATAGTTCAAATGACTTTTATACTAAAATAAAATAAGTTAAATCTGTGAAATTTTAGGTGCCTTTAAAAAAAGAGAGGAGATCCCAAAGAAGGAAGAGGAGGTCAAAAATAACAGACAAGAATATTTTCCTATGGCAGAGGATAAAGGGTATTGTGTGTGTCTAAAAAAGATCATATGTTTCCAAATTATAGACAACTTGGTAAGCCTATGTAACCTCCATACAAACAAAGTAAAACTCACCATGTTCTGAAAAGGAAAAAAGAATATTTTTCTATAGTTACTATAGGGCAGGCTTTGATTATCTAAAGAGATATAACTGAAAGCCCACTACCTTTTGGGGCCCTGATGAACGATCTAATCAAACTCACTTTTGGAACCCAAAATGTGATTTTAGTGTTTTGATAAAGGAAAATAACATACCTAACATTGTAGTTTATAATAAATGCATTTTGACTCTAAAAGTAGAAAAAATATCTCTGGTAAAAGATAATGTATATAAGGATGAGGGGTGACAGGAAATCTTGTCCAGGTAAATGAACCAGGGAGATGATGTATATATTAAGTCCCAGTGTCAAAACCAGTCATTTGTCCCAATGATAAATTCTCCTAACATTTTGAGACTGACTGCAGAAAAAACTAAGGTTGAGTTTGCTTTAACAATGTTCAAAGAATGGATAAAAGCACCTTAAACCATAGAGTTTCTCAGGTTCAATAAACATGATTTCATATACATGAAACACTCTTAAAGAATATGGAACTTACAAGATTTTTTATTTCCCTGGGCATGTATTTATTTGTCCATCTTAGATTATTATTTCCTTTCTCTTTCTCTTATTTGCCACTTAGTAATTCTATTGTATGCCAGTAATAGTGAAAATTATTCAACATTAAAGAGTTAAATGGGAATTATCTATTTAATCATGTGAAAATAGTCATATTGTTTAATATTGTGCAGACATTGAGAATATGGTCTCCATCCTTAAAAATTTTTATATTATCTGTGGTCTTAATGACTATACTTTTTCAATTTCAGTTTACTTCTAGGGTGAAAACAACTTGGTTCAGATTATGAAAAAGATTAATCTAGAAACAACATCAGAACCTTTGTTTTATTCTGCACTAAATATGCATGGTATGTTATTACTATGCCTCAAAATTAGATACCATTTTTGGTGGTTTTCTTATTTGTAACAAAGTTGTGATTATTTGTATTTTTATGTATCTGTCAGTGGAAAGGAAAGAACTAAGTGTCTGGAATATCAAGGAAAATTTGTTTAGTGAGAAAGTTCATCAACTGTACTTTCTATCAGGGTTAGCTTTTTGGCTGTGGTTGAGAATTCAGGATAAAGGGCTTTTGTGTGAGGCAAAAGTACATTTGTATTTGGATCCCTGGGCACCATCTCTGTCTCTCTCTCCCTTTTCTCTCCTGCACATACAGAAAGTTATCTCAAGGCACCACCGTTATAATCCATCAAATTCACAAACCCATTTTAGTTAAATGTGATGAAGTAGGAGGCAAGAGCTGATTTTATCCCTCAAAGAATCAATAGTTAAAGTTTCTGGGATTTTGTGTACCCCTTTTCATGATATTGGTTTTCTGAGACATTCTGCATGAAATGCTTTCCACACAGTAATAAGTGAATGCTACAAATGGCAGCTCCCTCCCACTCCCCATGGTCCTTGAACACTGAGAGGGTCTTGCTGGTTGTCAGTGAGGATCATGATTTCTTTTTTCAATTCTTTGACTTCTGTGAAGGACTTCCTTTCCTGGTTCTGCTGTTTCCTTTCAGATTGCTCTTTTGTGACTGTATATATATAAATTCCTATTTATCTACCTTTCTTAAATATATGTTTTCACCAGGATTTTGCCCCAGGTCATTTCATTTTCTTCCTATGCACTTTTGTTATTCATATGTGAACACTGCTGATCCTCAATCTTTGACAATTCTACTCTCTTTTGCTCTAAAACAATTCAGTGTTTTTGGTACCACTCCACTTACATGTTCCATGAGGAAAAGCAATTTCAACATGTATAGAAAGCTGGACTCATGTCTTTACCATTTGTTCACCCTCCTAAATTAGAGACAAACTGCTTTCTTGTTTACAATTCTCTCCTGTCGTGCCTTCCCTGAGTATAACCTGCAGACTTATTACTTGAGGTCATATCTCATTGTGGTTTTGGTCTGCATTTCTTTGATAATAAAGTGATGTTGAAATTATTTTTCATATACCTGTTGGCCATTTGCATTTCTTTGGAGAATTGTCTTTTTGCTCCTATGCCCATTTTTTTTTTCACTGTTCATCCTTGTATCCCTTCTCTCTTGCAACTCTGAGACCTCCCTTGCTTAATCAAGCATTCTGTTGGACCATTGTTGACACTCTTTCCCCATATTTTTTTTGAACAAACACAAGACTTTTTAACCTTGATAAATCCAAAATGTGAACTCAAAGCATACAATTATTGCTTTCAATTCACCACTATTCATGTACTTACTTATAGTGAAAAATTTTGATTATTAAATCAATATACCATTCTTTCAACAGATACCACCCATTTCCTTGTATAAAAATATGCCCCATCCCAAGAAACTGCCTTTCAAGGGGGAAGTTGTACATCTTGCTGCCATTTCCCAAAGTACATATTATTAGCATGGACAGACCAGAAGAAATACCTATTTTATGCTGGTAAATAAATTATTTTTTCACTTCAACTCGTCAGTCCTGACAGTAGCTTCTAGGTTGAATCTAATGTTATCTATGTGCTAATCTTCAAATTATAGAGATTTACTCTTTAAAAGTTTTTACTCATAAAATCAATCAACTAATCTAGGTCTTTAATTCCATGGTATCTGCATTATTTGACAGAATTCTACCTCTGTTTTCTAAAATCTCCTTCATGTTTGGTTGACACGGCTGCACCATTCTGGTTTGCTTGTGTGACTGACAAGTCCTCTTATCCTTAAGCACCTTTGATTTTATGTTTTACAGGCTACAAAAGCAAGTTTTCAACCTTTGGAATCTGTCTTATCATTTGGTAAATTAGACTATTCTCATGAAAAACAGTAAATAAACATGTAGAGAAAGGATCACTCTTACTCTGCTGGTGGGAATGTAAACTGGTCCAACCACTATAAAAAGCTGTGTGGAGGGCCCTCAAATTAATGAAAATGGAACTACCATATGACCCAGCAATTGCTCTCTTGGGAATTTACCCAAAGGAGACTTCAATGTGGGTACAAAGGAACACCTGTACTCGGATGTTTATTGCAGCATTATTTATACTTGAAAGGACATGGAAGCAACCGAAATATCCAAAAACAGATGACTGGATGAAGAAAATGTGGTATATATACACAATGGAATATTACTCATCAATTAAAAATGACAAATTTGATGATTTTATGATAGCATGGATGGGATGTACTTAGAAGAAATCATATTAGCAGAAACAAGTCAAAAAGAAAAAGACAAAAACCAAATGGTTTTCTTAATATATGGGATATAGGAAAAAAATAAACAAAAGCTATGAGGAAAAGTCAAAACAAGCTAATCACCAAAGTGAAGCACACAACTTGGGGCAGGGAGGAAAGGGGGGGGATGGTGGAGACGGTGGGAGGGTGAATCCCTGAGATTACAAAGATTGAAATTTATATATACATACATTTTAAAAAAAGAAACTACCCTATAATGAACCTTTCTTTTTAGCCTGAATTTGGATTTTAATTTTACATATTTGATATCGAATCTTCTAAAGTAAATTTGGATGTAACTCTATTAGGCATGATTAGGGCTCAATGTAATTTATCTTTCAATCCTTGATAAAGACAGAAAGAAAAACATGTATTTATTTTTGAGAAAGAAAAAAAATATTAAGCCTTATTAATCACTATATCTGAACATTAAGTGCAAAATGAATGGACCCAGAGAGCTGGATACATATATGATAGTCCTATCTAAAATTTATCACTAACTCCACCAAACAGCATGCCTTCAGAGTTCTACACTGATTCTAATTGTAACGTAGTACTCCTGTACAATTTACTAGGTGCAATTATTTGTCTTTTTCAAGGCAAATAGCTTTTTATTTTCCCAAATGCATTGCTTCCACTCTAATCGGTCTTTATTATCTCTAATATAGGCTATAATAACAACCTTCAAACTGGTTTTGCAGTCTTTAGTGTTCACCTATTCTAAGTGATCATGCTACACCACTATAATCATTCTGTTTATCAGATTGTATCTGGAGTGAAAAACCTCCAAAAAATGTGTTCTTGCCTATAGATTGCATTTCAGTTGTCTTAAGTTTAGCAATTAAAAGCATTTGACTATAAGTCAAATCTCATGTTTTTCACCTTGTTTTCATTTATTAAATTTGCTTATTAGCATTTTCTCTTGTCTATATTTCTGGTTCTACTATTATAATGCATGCACAACTTGAATATTTCTAATTACATAATTTCATGTATACTTCCTCAAATTTCTAATGAAATGTTTCCCTGCCTATTCAACTAGGAATCATCTCTTTTACTGAAATTTCTAGAATATTTTGCATATAATATTGTATCACTGATTACTTACCATAAATTTTTCTAGTTTCTTATAATCTGAAGTATCTGGAAGTAACAATATCCCACATCTTTTTTATGTACTTTTATCTAATATTCATTAATGTGGTTTAAAGGTAACAAAGTAATGGGAATCTCAGCTGACTACCGCCCAAAAGAAAACTGTTGAGTTATGTGAAAGTCTGCAAAATGAGTATTTTGAAAAAGTTATTTTGTTCTCCATTCTATTGGTCACTTATTTGAGGACAAGTTGCACCATGCAAGTACAAAGCTACCAATCAGAGTTGTATATGATAAAATTCTCTGATATTATGATTATTCTGAAAAATAATTACATTTAATCAGGAAGCTTGATGAAATAGTAAAAACTGAAGCTCTGTAGGAAACATTGCCAGAAAAACAATCACATATTGGTTCAAAAAAGTGAATATTTAATAATAATAAAGTAACAGCATCCCAAAATAAAGATAAATGTATTTTGGTGTAATGATTTCTAATCATAATGTGCTCTAGTTTTGAAGTAATGTGTTTTGGCAGAGACAAAAAGATAATGAAACACTAGTGACTAAAATGAAAATGCAAAATCTAATTTTAGAGCTAGAATTTCATTTGCCTATTAGTTCATATACAGATGAGTTGATATGCTCTAAGGAAAATCAATGGTGCATTTGGAAACTGCATTTCAACTGAAAAAAACAAAGGTCATAACCTGAAAGGCGAGATTTATAGTAGCAAAAATTAAGTACTGAAGTTAATTTTCATTTTTTCTCATTGGCTTAGCAAATAAGAATTCTTAAATGGTATTGAGAATATTGTTTCTTGGTAGGAATATTATATCTGATTTCCTATGCTTCCATGAATATGTAAAACATGAAATTTAATGCTTCAATTGATGCAAGCTATAGTAGCTACATACTCTTTTTTTCTTGCACCTAAAAATAAAAGACTGAAACTATTTTCCTAAAGGAAATTTGCTAAAGTAGCATTACCACATTATTATATGTCTATTAGCAAATCACTCAGTTTGGGTCAAAGGCTGTTCTCAGTCTGGTGATAGTTTTAAGCATGCTGTATTGTGAGCTTTTTGTGTTTTCTCCTAACATTCTAGACAGTGCAAAGGTTACAGAGAAACTAGGTAAACTAGAGTTACAGAGAAACTAGGTAAAACTAAAGACCACTCATCACTTATTCTAGTCATGAATAACTTATGAAACTATTGTTAAAATATAACTAAAGAGATTTTTTTAATTTTAGAAATATGTATCAAAATTGTAAAAACAAGACTAGCATATATTCTATAATGAAGAATGGATATAATTTGTTCTTTAGTGTTTATTTTAGCTAATGATTATTATGTATCATATTATAAGACTAGTTCATTAATATTTCTTAGAGTCCTATGTTTAGTGATCTTCTAAAATAGTGTTATTTGCTCCATAAATTTTAAGTACCATAATTTTTATTGAGGTAAATTTCATGTAACAGAAAAGTAAGTACTTTTAAGTAAACAAGTTGATGAAATTTATTATATTGCTAAAGCTATACAACTACCATACATTTTAGTTCTAAAATTTATAGATTTTGCATTTTCTACATTGTAAACAGACATGCATTGTATATGATGATGTATACAAATTGTATATCATTCTCAAAGGAAACCCAACCTGTTAAATATTGGGTCGCTAATGCTCCTTCCCCTAAACTCTGGAATGTATGGATTTATTTTCCATCGATCTCTAGTCTGGATACATATAAACAGAATTGTACAACATTTGACCTTTTGTCTGGCTTCCTTCACTTAATATATCTTAAGGTTAAATACATGTTTTAGTGTAACATTGAAATTTTGTTATTTTTAATGGCTAAATAATATTTCATTTCCTGGATATATGTGTTTTCTCAACCCATTCATGCAATAATAAACATTTGGGTTATTTACACTTTTAACTATTTTGAATTGCAGCTAACCTGCTGTGAAAATTTGTGTTAGCATTTATTTCAGTTGAGTATTACTTTTATGAGGCTATCCTGATAAAATGTCATTCTGGTTTGCTAGAGATTGTGGTGTTACCCAAGACTAGAACCTTTAAATACTAATATTTAAAAAGTCAAAGACAAACCTGGACAGCAGTAAAAATGCAAAGGGGGGATTTTCCTAACTAGTCTCAACAAATTATTAGACTCCAAATTAATTTCTCAATATGTACTATTCATAAACCACATTTCATCACTGTGTTTCCTTGTGATAAGTAATGCCAGGGTTCATTTAGTGTTGGAGACTTTGAAACTGTGTCTTGAAATCATTGCATAATATTCTGTGGTTTTATTTACAATAGATGTTAATGAAATTTTAAAGATGTGTTTATGAAGGAATAGTTGGTTAAGAACATGTATCTTTGTGTCATATTGCCTGGTTCAAATTCCACCTCTGTATGTTATTAATCTATAATAGATGCATTATTAATATTTTTATTATTAAAGAGTCAAATGCTTACATTTATGGAGGGAACACAGAAAGAATGAGAGAATAAGAACCCTATCTATTTATTTCATGTGTATTTTTTCATATTTACTCATATATATTTTCATAGCTACATAAAGTGAAACATTCACCTTTACATAAGAATTTGTTGTTCTGGACCCACATGGAGTGTATGAGAAGTTGTAGTTTTTCACAATCTGTGCTAATTTACTTAATTTGTATTTTTTGAGAATGCCAATATGGAATGTTTTCTAATGTAAAAGGAAATGAACTAAGACCATCAACATAATGATTAAAACCAATAATTGATGGACATTTAAAGCCTAATTAAGTAAAGCAGATAAATGTCAGTAACTTAGATTTGAAAGGTATTTCAGCTGATGAATTATTGTTTGAGATCACTCATGCTTATCTGACTTATAGTCTGGAAAGAAGAGAAACCATTCAGCACAATTCATCTTGTCTATGCAGGTTGAAGTCCAAATCCATTGACATGCCAAGAGAAAACACTCACTGGTCTTGATGTTTAAGAATGTCTTTTGGAAGCACGAAGAGGTGACACAAGACAGTAGAAATAATGGAGCCACTTTGTAGTGTTCAACATATGACACAGAGAAGAATGTTCCTTTAACTTATAAAGTGAGGTTGATTTTTGAAATTTCTCTATTTTTATTTTAAATAAAATCGGGCTTATAAGCATATTGTGATAGTTCAGATTTTTTCCCAGATGTCTATTTTTCTTTATCAGTAATTGTGAAATCGCCGGAGAAGTTAAAACACTGCCCTCACACAGGCACTGCTCACCCTCACATAGATTATCTAAATCTCTGAGTAAGATCTCCTTCTGCAGTGTGTGTGCGTACATAGACCTTAATTCACTCAATATAATAAAACTTTAATAATTGAGAATCTGAAAGAAATAGAGACTATAAATTTGATTTGTATTTAGTATGTTGAGAATAGTTGCTGGCCTAATACTAGTTGAAAGGCACTTGAGACCAATATTCAGTCTTTTTGTTCTTTATATCCAGGAATAAAAAAGTAAGTTCTCCTGGCATCATCTTTTATTTAATTTTTATCTTGCTGTTGCACACATATTGCTAACTATTAATCTTTAAAATTACTAAGTACATGTTTTGTCAATTGCTTGAAATTCTTAGAATTATATTTAAAAAAATGAAATGGCTTGACCAACTTGCACTAATTCTTATAAAAAAAGTAATCATCTGTTTGCAATTTAAGTGTCAGGTTTCAAGACATTACATTTTGAGTTGCTTATATAGAAGTGCTCAAAGACCAGTGTTTTGAAGGGAAGCAGAAAAACTTTAAACCAAACTACCATGATCATGATACTGTAATCAAGAAACAATTCTTGATACACATTTTTAGTGAGATTCTTTTATATTATATGATTCCCTCAGGAGGTAATGAAAGATATTTCTCACAGAGAAAACACTATGGTTAGTGAAGGAAATGTGCTTTACATGATTTGTAATTGCTAACATGATTCAGGTGTCTGCCTCAGAGGAATTTGCGTTACAACCAGTTTTCTAAAACACATGATATGAACAATTTATCATATCAGCACACAGTAATGAAAGGTTAAGGCAACTTTGAAAAATAATGACTTTTTATGAAAAATAGACTTCATTATATTTATATCTTCATTCTGTTTTATTTAAAAATAAATAATACATATAAGAATGCAGACATTTTCATCATGTGATTACATTAAGTCAGAAGTTTAACTGATATGAATTTTTTTCAACTTCTCTTGTTTCAATTTGGCTATAATAATTTGACATTTCAGCACTTGTACTGAAAATTCTGACCCTATAGTCTACTACCATATTTTTCTGCTCAATAAGCTGAAATGAATCGAGAAATATGTGTAGTTTATTTTTGAGATTTTGAGGTAATATTTCTGAATGTTAACTATAATTTAAAATACTCCTGCCAGGATTTAATTTGCAGGAGGATGACTTTGTCTTACCTCTTCTATTTTCAGAAGCCTGAAAAACTTCTGTAGCTTCATAGACCCTAATTACTATAAAGACAATAATTCAATTACTCCATAGACCCTCATTATTTACAGCATTTCTAGTAATTTTTGTTCTGCTAAAATCCTCAAAGAATATTTAAAATCCTCAAAGAATATTTAAAAGTTATCCCACACTCAGTGAACTCTTCTGCTCTCTAAACTTCTGGCAATAACTTTTATCCCATTCACAGAGAAAATAAAAACTATTAAATATGAATGCTATTATCTCCCTTCTACCAAATGAATAAATTTTATTCCTTTTCTTTACTCTGAATATAATTTAAAGGCATGCCATTTCTCTAGAAAATGCCAGGTCCTCTCTGTGGCCTCTGGATTTTCTTACAAATTGACTTCTCAGGGACCTCAATTCTATTAGATTCTCCCTATCTTGCTTTAATCCTCAGTTATTCCTTTGTTAGGCTCTCCAGTGTCATTTTTTTAAGAAATGTTTTTAATAGCAGTTGAACCCAAGCAAAAGAAAACAAAACAGAGCTCTAGTAGGAAAATTCCTCTTTTGCAAACAACCTCCCACTACATAAAAAATTTCCACCCAAATCCAGATATCCAAAGAGATTAAAAACCAAAAGTTTAATTTTACTTTGTTGGCCAAAACAATCAGATTTTAAATGATATATACTATTATAGTATTAATTAGCAGCATTAATATTCATGCATTCATGTATTTAATCAAAAAAAATTAAAGGAATATTTAATATAGTTGATTTGTTCTTTCTGTTAAGACATCATTGGAGTATCATTTATATATAATAGATGTTTCTCTACCTTAGTTACATGAAATATGTGGAATTCTAAAAATATATCAGCTTCATGTTTCAATATAGGGGACTATATGTCCTTTCCTGGTTGGTTAAGTTTCTCAAAATAACTCTCTTCTCATATTGTTTCCATTGACTTCCAATTGGCCATTCCACTCACTTCTGCTTGAAATTGTTCTTACTAAGACAACTAATAACTTTCATGTTGATAACTCCAAATGATATTATCCATTTATTTTCTTTTTTGACCTGTAAACACTATTTCTCTCAGGTGATCATCCTCTATTTCCTGAAACATTCTTATATTTCTAGGTTGTTGTGACATTTTTTCCTGTCTTCACTATCAATGTGGACTCTTTTCAATGAACTAAAGATATTTCTCAACTACCCACCCTCTCAAGACTGGTATTTTTTAGAAAATTTTCTTTACTATTATAATTATTTTTTCTTGAAAATGTACATTCCATCCCCACTCTTGATATATCTGTTAAATAGTAATTGCAAGTACATATGTCCAAATTCTACAACTTCCATTGGCTATAAGCCTATATATCCAGCTCAATATATTATAGCCTCTCCTTGAGTTGTTTAGAAATATCTTAAATTTCTCTTCAAATTTAATGCATTATTTTCTTCCCCATGACTTTCTTTGACAAAACAAAATGGTTTCTTTCTCCTTTCATAAATTTGAAATTTTATTGAGTACTCATCATAAGCTTGGCACTAAAAATGTATCACTGGAGAAGAAAATTGTCATCTCCATATAGATTACTGAGCCATAAACAAGTTTCATCTTGAAAATTGCTATAAGTGAAATGAAGTAATAGGTTTACAAGGAGAGAATATACTTATTAGTTTAGGTGGGCTAAGAAAACTTCTCTGAAGAGGCACTTTAAAGCTACCTCTGGAAGTGTGACAGATCTGAGGAGATTTGTGGTATGAATTAAGGAACATGTAAATGGAAAAGTCTTGAATAGAATGATAGAAAGGGGGCACTGTGGTGAAAATCTTCACCTATATAATAAAAATCAGTAAAAATTTGTAGTTCTGTTTAGCAATATATTGTTCATTTTAAAATTATTTTATGCCAATTAAAAAAACATATTCTGCAACTTTTTGAAACTCAGTTGTATTTCTTCTAGAAATATTTCCTTTATATCTTGACAAAGTTCATTATATTAAAATTTCCTATGAAAGAAGATTGTCTTCTAAACATTTGAAAAGAGCAACTTAGAAGTTTTAAGAACAGTACTTTTTTTTTCTAACATCTCCTTTGAAAAGCGGTTAAAGTACTGCTGTCAATTGTTTATTTTTTAATGTATTCTAGGTTGATATGGACAATTTGTTTAAACATGGACAATTTGTTTAAACTCTTCTTAATACCAGCTCCTATTTTCCACTAGTTAATTCCAAATCTTATCTTCAGATTGAATTGAAATACAAGAAGATGGCCCATATTGTTAAAATTTACAGTTTTAGAGATGTTAAATGTTTGATAGGATTTTGATGATTAGCATAGAATAGTGCTGGAAAATATAGGAAAATTTTACTTTTTATAGAAAACATAATTATACCGTTAATTTGAAACAAAGATAATTTATTATAGCTTTCAATGTTTGATGTTTATCATGTGCCAACACTGTGATAAGTACTTCAATTGCTATTATTTTATTTGAAAGCTAATAGCAAATGCTTATCCAGCATCTTTGTAAACAGACTGCAGAATGTTAACTACTCATTCTCAATCACAAGTTGTAAATGATAAAGTCAGACTTCAAAACCCCATTTTACAGAAAAATCTAAACATTTTTCCTTGAAGAATGCTATTGAAATTTAGATAGGGATTGTGTATAATCTGTATTGATTTGGGTAGGATGGCAATTTTTACAGTGTTGAGTCTTCCAGTTCATAAACCTTTACACAATGATGTAAACCAGTGTTACCTCAAAACAAAACAAAACAAAACAAAAAAAAACCCACCCCCCCAAAAAAAGACAAACAAACAAACAAACAAAAAAACCAAATGAACAAAGACCTCAATATCTTAAATGTTGCTCATCTTCATTTTATGAGCATAATGTGAAAAGACCAATGGCTATAATTGGTGTACTCATAGTATTTTGGGGGCCACATGATAGTGTTTCTTATTCAAAATGTTATCTAAGTTGAATGGCATTTGAAATGTATGTATAGTAAGTGTTAAAAAATAGAAGTATTGGTATCAGGGGTTATTCTAATTACACAATAACAATATATTCTTTCCTATACATGCTTTTGAAGAAGTAATACCTTAATTGGTAGAAGAGATGATAGATGTTCTAATACAGAATTGCTTCATTATAAAAACAGAGAATACATTTCTCTTGCTGGGATGACCCCAATGTAAATGAAACAAATATGTAATAATGTGATTTTTAGTTTTTACACAGTATGCCTATTAAACTCTAATATCTAATGCCATTTATCTGGTTTATTAATTTCAAAACAAATTTACTAATGATTTGAGACTCCAGAACGCACTCACCACTCTACCAGAGCAAAAAGAAGTACCACTAACATCAGCAGAAATGTCAGGGAAATTAATGGAACTTTTTTAAACTCTATAGTTGCTGACCTCGATTTAATTGATAGTCTGTGATGCTAAGAAGAGAGGATTTGTGGCCTGGATAGAAGAAAATATTCCCTAGAAAGATGTGGGGACAGAATCACTTAAATCCAACGTGCCATTTTTGACTTTTTATATGATTAAAAAAATGAGTAAAGTGTAGCAAAAAGCTAGTATGCATTCACCTTGTATAGTGCTCAACACGAAAACATATAGTGGATAATACATTCTCTTCCTCATGATTGCTTTCTCTGAGAAATAACTTTCCCCATCTTTTTTGTTTAGAATCTTATCACCAGCTAAAAATCAGCTTAAAAAGTTATTTTTAGACATACCTTTATCTATCCTCATCTAAAATAGCAAAATCTATTTCTGTTATCCTCTGAAATGATACCAAGTTCTTGACCAACTAACTTTTCTTACATTTTTATTTAACTTATTATTTATTTGTTTATTGTATAGCTCTTCCATTAGAATATAAATTCCAACACTGGAATATGACAGGCATTTAATACATATTTACTAAATAAACACTTCTGGGAAATTAATAGAGAATATATAGGATACATGTGACCTCAGCCTCTTACAGGTTTCATGAATGAGATCCATACAGTAAAGCACACGTCACTTTTTAAAGACACATTTCCACATATTAGCTCATCAGAAATCTGATATTTCTGAATGGCATGAAAATTTTAAGTTTTTCTATGGATTTTTTGGGGTTCTCTACATAAAATATCATATCATCTGCATATAATGACAGTTTCGTTTCTTCTTTCCCTATTTGTATTTCTCTTATATCTTTCTCGTGTCTTATTATCCTAGCTAGGACCTCCAGTACTATGTTGAAAAGTAGCAGTGAGAGAGGGCATCCTTACCTGGTCCTAGATCTTAATTTAAACGATTTTATGTTTTCCCCATAAAGAATGATGTTTCCTGTGGGCTTGTCATAGATGGCTTAGTATGTTGAGGTATGTTCCTTTTATTTTGATTTTTTTCAAGGACTTTCATCATGAATGGATGCTGAACTTTGTTGAATGCTTAGTCTGCATCTATTGATATAATCTTATGGTTTTTGGTTTACTCCTTGTTGATGTGATGGATATATTGACTGTTTTTTTGCATGTTGAATCATCCCTGTATTCCCTGGATGAATCCCACTTGGTCATGGTGAACAATCCTTTTAATCCATTGCAAGTTCAATTTGCTAGGATATTATTTAGAATTTTTGCATGTGTTCATTAGGGAGATTGGCCTATAGTTTTCTTTTTTTTGTGCTCTCTTTATTTGATTTTGGTACTAGTGTAATATTTGCTCCTTAGAATGTATTTGGCAGTCTTCCTTCTTTATCAATTTTTTTGGAAGGGTTTTAGTAACACAGGTGTTGTGTGTGCTTGTATGGTAGAATTCATTTGTGAAATTATCTGGTCCTGGACTATTTTGTTTAGGGAGAGTTTTGATGACTGCTTCAGTTTCACTGCTTATGATTGGCCTGTTTAGATTCTCCATTTCTTCTTTGTTCAGTTTTGGGTGGCTGTCTTATTATAAGAATCTGTCCATATCATCCAGATTACTGTATTTGTTTGCAAATAAGTGCTCATAGTAGTCTCTAACTATCGTTTGGATTTCTGCTGTATTGGTTGTGATTTCTCCTTTTTTGTTTATTATTCTGTTTGTTTTCGTTCTTCTTTTCTTTGTGAGTCTTCCCTTACCTGGATATTTATTGCAGCACTATTTACAATAGTCAGGATATGGAAACAACCCAAATGCTCCAAAACAGATGAACTGAAAACTGTGGTATATGTACACGATGGAATATCATTCATCAATTAAAACAGACAAACTTCTGTCATTCATGGCAACATGGATGGAGCTAGAAGGAATCATACTAAAGGAAATAAGCCAGAAAGAAAATGAAGAAATTCTGAATGGTCTCACTTATATGAGGGGTAATGGGAAAGCAATCTGACAAGGAAAATTTAAAACAAAAATGTAGCAAAATTGAACCACCAAGCATGAGAGGGGGAGAGAGAAATATCGGGGGGGGGCAGGGACACAGAAGACTGGGAAGATGGTTCAAGGGTAATAAGGTGATGGGTGAACACCAGGGCAGATAAAAATGTAAAATAAAATAAATAATATAATATATAGTATTTTAAAATTTAATACGTTTCTCTCTCATCAACATTGAGTCATAGAAGCACAGTTCACCAAACAACTTTCAGTTTCGTGTCTCAACAAAAGTTTGATGGATTTATTTTAATGATTTTACTGATGATTCTGATATTTAAACATCTTTAAGTAAATAGATTTATGATTAAAGTCCCAAGCATGTATACTTTAATCCTAACCAATACTATGTATGCAATAGAGGTATACATAGGACACAAAGGAATACACAGGGGACACAAAGAAGTTCCATTTGGTTGAAATACTCCATTGTCAATATTAGCTGAAGAAATGTGGGAGGCTTATAATTTTATAACATTAACAAAGATGTAAACCAATGAATGGCACTTCAATAAAAATAAATAAATAAACATAAGCATTAAACGTGCCATTACCAGTAAAATTTTCAGTGGCATTTTCACATGCAGGAAGAATGTGCAGAAATATGATACCGAGAAAAATTTAGAAAAAATATTCAAATTTTTTATTGAGTAAAAAATTAGAAAAAAATAGTGAAAATGAACTTTATTGTTAATAGAAAAAAATCCACAGAATTCTTAGCAATATATTTGTAAGAAATGAAACATCTTTATAAAGAAAAGTACGACATTATTAGATATAATAAAAATCCCAAACAAATAGATGTATCACTTAAAAAAAAAAGCAGCAAAGTTAAGTAAGCTTAATTTAAAAAATAACTACTCTTCACAAAAATGCAATTTACACATGGGAAACATATTTCACCACTGTCAGTTATCTTTATGGTCTTTGATATACAGTTATGAATGATATATTTTATTTGGTTATTTTTTCAAGAAGAGATCTTTCTTTAAAAAGTCATTATTTATCATTCTGATTTTTTTATAAACAGTTTCTCTTGAAAAGCAGTTGTTTTTTTTTTTTTTCAGAATGTTATTGGTGAAAGAGTAAAAAGTATACCAACGTGTATAAAGACTCTTGTATTATTTGGTGAAGTAGTTCCTTTTCCAATCTTCCTACAAATTTGTTGAGCTTCCCTAAGTACTACTTTTGCATTTCCTTAAAAGATTGGCAAGTGTTAGAAAAGTGATGTTATCTATTCAAGTTTAACTGCATTTAGTGTTTTTAAGTGCCAAAGTATCAAAACCATTTGCCAACCTGCTTTAGCTTAATTCTAATATAGGTGTCAGAAATTGGAAAATGAAAATGAATGCTAAGTGCACTTATTTTACTGTGCATCAAGCTGGCTTCTAAGTTTCTGAAACAGAATGTTCTATGTCCAAGAATCTTTTAATTATTTGAACAGGATTATTTGAAAAATGTGTAGTTGAATGGATGTTTTTAGGCATAAAAATACAGTATTAAAATTCAAAAGAATAAGACTTTTGAACCTTGAGTAGAACTCATAGACTCTACATACACCAAGGTAGTAGTTGTGTTTCATTATTTGACCAATAGGAAAGTAAAGTGCTGCACTGTTGTATTTAAATCATACTGTGTAAAATTGAAATAATAATGCAATTCTCAGTTTATTACAGGTTCAATGGAAGACATATATTTTACATAGCACAGCCTGAGGCAGAAAATATTATTTTAAAAATAAAATAAATGTCATGGTACTAAAAAGATTGGTCCACTTTCAAACGTGTATGCTAGCTATTGCTTTTACCAAAATTGTAGCTCTTTTGTATACAATAAAGTCAGAAGTATTACCTGAAGGATATAAAATTGTGTTGAAAGAGAAAAAAAAATAGATTTCAAAGTCACATCCAGGAATATACTTCAATTTCCTCTTTATTTTGTAACATGGTGCTGTACAGTTGGCAGATATTATTTTTAGTTTTTCATATCTGGCTGCACAATAAGCATTTTAATTATTCTCCAAAGTGGAATCTTTGAAAATATCCTAACCACACTTTTTAGATTTTTAATGCATATGCCTAAAAATCTGGAAACATAGTTGTGGTTATTTTTATCTGAATAGTTTAAGAATATTTGGGGGAAATACATTATTGAAAATCTGGGAAGGGTATAATACATAGCTGGAAGTAGATTATATAGAAAGATAGTCTGCAAACAATCCTAAATGACTGGTAATTTCAAAATTTCCACTTTTTTTTCCTTTGGATAGCCTATTTAAATTGTCTTCTTTACATCTCAGTATGGAAATGGAAATTTCAGCAGGAAAGATTGATATGAATACTTTGATGCTTCCACAAATTAGAATAGTATTTATTCATAATCCAGTTCATAGGAAAGTAAGAGTGACATTGGCAGTTAATAACTTCACTTCCAAGAATTTCTTAACATTCCCCAACTTCTTGTCAAAATATTCTGAAAGATAAGTAAGATGATTTTCTGGGGGAAAGATGAATATTTTTAGGATACTCGTAAATTTATATGCATCCATGATTCTCCAAAATATGTTTAGAAATATGTGGAACTAAAAATATTCCTCTTTAGATAAAAGAAAAGGTCATTTCTCATTCAGATGTTTAAAAGCACCAACATTTATGTATTTCAATTTTTAAGGCTGTGCTTTTTTTTTGTTGTTCATAGGATAATGAAATCATGGGTCTGGACTAGATAGAAAGAAGAATAGATGATTGGCTAAAAAAATGTGGTACATATACATGATGGAATACTACACATCCATCAAGGAGGACAAACACATGTCATTTGCAGCAACCTGGATGGTATTAGAAAGACTCATATTAGCAGAAATAAGTCAAAAAGAAAAAGAGAAGTACAGGATGGTCTCACTTATATGATGGATATAGGGAAAAACAAACAAATAAGAAAGAATGAATGCAACCAATGGGACTGAACCATGGAGCAAGAGAGGAGGAGGGGGAAGTAGGTGGGGGAGGTGAAGAGCACAAAAGATCAGGATGGTTAACAAATGTTAGTGAAGTGGGAAATCCCTGGGATACACAATAATGGACTAATGTAATATAAATATACATATATATGCAAATTAAAAAAATAAATTAAATTAAAAAATAAAAGGGACAGGGTTATTAGGGAATGGAGAAAGAAAAAGAGAGCCATCTGCATAGTGCCACGCAGGCAGGAGAGCTGCTTCTCCCTGGCATGGAAATTTTACTGATTCCTTTTTTTTCTTAATTTATTTATATTTTATATATGTGTTTCGCATCTATGTATTCTGTGGGAACCACACACCACCTTCATCCCCTCCCTTGCCACTCCCTCCCATCTCCACCCCTCCTAACCCCCCACATACTCATCCCTTTTATGGAACTTTCGCCCATGTCTATGACCTGAATTGTCAACTGGAATAAACTTTATAATAATGAAAAAATTAGATTAAAAAAAGAAAGAATAGCAAGTATTACCACAAGTGAATAGACATTTCTTTCCTTCAGGTTTTAAAAATTAAATCCTTATAAAATGATTTGGTATCCCTGGGTTTTAGAACTTAACCAGTGATAAACATGCAAAATTACTTACTTTGAAACTGTATTTACTCATACTTTCTCTAGTAAAGAATCATGTATTCTGAGAGACATCGTTACTCTGTAAAAACTTAGATATTTGCATTTTACCATATTTTTTCACATTTATCAATGTATACTTGACATGTTATGTTTAAGGTATGGGACATATGACTTGATATTTGTATATGTATGGAGTAATCACAATAAATTGAATTCATATCTGTCACTTTACTGTTTGTACTGTGTACAAACATTCATTTTTTCTCACAGTCATACCATTGCTTATTTCTTATATTTTTGATGAAATTTATTGTAGTAGGTTTGATGGGATGACTCACCATAGTTTGGATTTTCGTTCCCTAATGGGCAGTGATTTTGAGTATTTTTTTATGTTCCTATTGACAATGTATATATCATTTTTTGAAAACTATTCAGATGTTGTACTCATTTTAATCAAAATGTTCACTGTTGAATTTAGTGAGTTATTTACATGTTTTAGATATGAACCCTTTATCCTATATTTGGTTCATAAAGATTTCCTCCCATTCAGTAGTTTATGATTTTATTCTGTGGAATTTTTTATTCTTGTGCAAAAAAAATTTAGTCTCTTGTATCTACTCTGATTTGTTGCTTGAGTTTTGGTATCAAATCCAAAAAAATCATCATCAATACCTGTGTCAACATGTGTATGAACATATCACTTGTGTTTTCTTCTGGGAGCTTTAGAACTTTAGGACTTCCTTATTTTAGTTTTAATCCATTTTAAATTAAAATTTCTGAGTTATGTAGGATGGTGGTATAGTTTCATCCTTTTGCATGTGACTGTCCAGCTTTGCTACTACTCTTTATTACAGAAACTATCATTCACTGCTTATATTTTTGCCTTCTGTGTTTTAAATTAATTTACCATGTATTTGTGGGTTTATTTCTGAGCAATGTAATCTGCTCCATTAATCTCTAAATTAAGCTTTATGTTAATAATATACTGTTTTGGTTGCTGGCTTTGTAATATAGCTGGAAGACCAGGATTATGATAGCTCCAGCTTTGTTTTTCTTTCTCAAGTTTGGTCATTTGGATCACTTGTTGTTTCATGCAAATTTTTGAATCATGTGTTCTATTTCTATAAGAAATTCAGTTGAACTGTTGATAGTGATGCATTGAATTGTAGATTGCTTAGGATAGCACACGTATTTGACAGTATTATTTTTTCAAATGCATGTGCATATGGTATATTTCCATTTCTTTGTGTCTTCCTATTTTTTCATGTCTTACTGCTTTCCATGTACATGTTTGAGCTTGACTATTCTTATATAACAATTTCATTCTTATATAACAATTTCATTTTGCCTTTAATAATCCATAGTGCAATCCTTTGGCACTTTTAGAGATTCTTTGACAGGTCAATTTATAGAAAAAAAAAGTGGAATAAATGGAGAAATATTTCAAAGTGTCAGTTAAAAACAAACCAATAATAACCTTTTAGTATCTGAGTGAAAAACTGAGACAATCAGAGGGTTGTGATAGGGATGGGATGTAAGGTGGAATGTGGGAGGACAGGGGCGAGTGAACCATACTGGAGGACTGTTGGGCACTGACAGTGGGTAGGCTATGAAAGTATACATGTTTTCAGGTTTGAACCTATAAGCCCTGGAGCAGATATAAAGATGTAAAGCTACTTTACTTCAATAAATATAACTCGAGAAAAATATGTTCTACACATTCATGCTCCACTTTAAAAAGAAATGAATTTATTTTTATTGTAATACACAATTTAAATAATGTATTTAGTAAATATTGTACTTTTGAATAGTTTATACAAATATCATATTTTATATTCACATTTTATTATCTAACTTTTATGGAACTGATCTCATTTCTTTTTTCAACAAAATTTATTTTGTCTCATGTTTTACGCATTATTAAACTATGATCAAATTTTACTTAGTTTTAAATTATGACCCTTCTGTTTTCATTATATTTTTACTCTTCTACTGCTAATTGCAGCATCTTGATTTTATCAGAATTGAATTTCTTAACACATGAGTTTGATCATTTTTAATCTCAGAACTCTGGTTTCTATTGATTCTGGCCTTGAGATTATCTCAGGTTATTTGTATATAGAATCATCAAATCAACAATGACCTGAACACTAAATGGTATTTGGAACTTATTACATTACATTGGTCATACTTACCAGTTAAATTCAACTTATCAGTAAATATCGATGAAGTCTTTTTTGGATATGTTTAGTCTAAAAGTGGATATAGTCAAGGTCTCGGTCTGATGATAACATCCTATATTAAACTTTGAAAGGAAAACAGTGCACTATTTATTTCATTTCCTATTAGGCAGAAATAAACATTGGCTCTTAATATGTTCTAGCATTTCAACTGAAAATAAATGAAATATTATGAACAGGTTTTCTGAACAAAAATTTTCCATAGTGTTCTATCTCATACATATAAACATAATTCTAGAATCTATATTTCATTTTGGCACACACAGAGTAATTGATTTTCAAGATCCTTCCTCCCTAATTTTTTTCTTTTTATAACCCAGTCATAGGGTTGCAAGCACCAGAAATAGTTCATCTTTCTTGTAGACTTTTCATTAAAGTGCTTAACTTACTTGAAAGGATTGATTACCATGGTCATTGCAAACTTGGCTAAGGACATATGATGATGAGGACATAAGTTAGCAAAATCACCAAATTAATAGCTTTACAAGAGAATTATAATGAGCAGCTTTAATGTGCAGAGCTTTTTGCATTTATTTTTGAGTTTTGATAATATGCAACAAAAACTACTTATTCTAATTTTTTTATTTAGTAAAATGAAATGTAGAGGGACATATAAATTGAGAAAAACAGGATCATCAAATGGAATAATTACTAAAAAAATCATAGATAGTCACAAAAGCCATAAAATTTTCTTTTATATAATGTTGGTTTTCCATTATCTCTGGCTTCACTGATCACTGTACAGGTGAGGTTATTGCTTTTCAGTTTTATTAATAAACCTATTAGTACATAAATAGCCTTCTGGCCTTTCCTAAACAAATAGAAAATGAAATAGTTTCATTATCCCTTGGGTTTCATGCACTCCTAGTTATACAACTAACCCTGAAGGAATAGCTCTGTTTAAGGGAAAATGTTTATCTTGAAGACTTTTCAAATTGGATTCTGTTTTTTTTTCATTCTTTATTTTATATCCAGAAATGGATTATTTGAAGTCCTGTTCTATTTTACAAAATAAATCTTTAAAAATATCGGAGCATCTCCCTTCAAAAAGGAGAAAACATGAATCCTGTGAAATTGCAACAAATCAAGAAAAATAAATATTAGGTGTTCTGTTGTCTAAAAAGGTATTTTATTATATTGCAGTCATATTTCATAAAAACAGAACGCTTTAATTTTCAAATGGTCTTCAAAGTAAGATAATAGGAAAGCACCAAGTATAAGCCAAGTCTGATAGCATGCACTGGGAAATGAATGACAGTGCACATACCAGTCTTTCACTGGCTCATGGTCACATAAACCTAACTCCTCTCTACCAATAAGGTAATTGTCACATACCATAAATTCCCAGAGTAATTTCTTAAGCTTTACATACAGAAGATAATTCCTCACTTATCATGTATTGGTTTATTAAATTCATTCTTGCTGTATCAAATTGCTCTGGTTGCAACACCAGTCAGAAAGATATCAAGGATGACTCTAAATGCTATGATTTTTATGTAACTGCTTTGTGCCCCATAAATGCATTGTTTCAGTAGACTATGGTTCATTGAATAGCCTTTCTAACATATTGAATTTTAGAGAACTCATTGAAGCTTCAAAGAAGCAAGAGCATGGAATAACTCAGAAGTCACAAAGCAAAGATCTAAATAATTGTCCTCATAGCTTCTTTGCTATTAATAACAAATGTTGACTGTAGTTGGATGATAGAATAATATGGAGCAAGAGAAGGGAATCACTGCAGTTAAATAGTTGTATGGTCCATGTTTTGATATAAACCATTTGGAAAATAAGACAAACCATTCTGGTGAATTATTTTGAAAGGAAATGACATATAATCCTCATACCCACAACTCCAATATTGAATTCAGTGCTTGAGACTGAAATGTACATTTTCTTTCATGACTAAGTGAATTAATTAATAAAGTTATATAAAATTCGGTATCTAAAGCATGAGAACTTGTCTCTACAATATGGTTGTTTTTCAACATAGCTATTGAAAAAAATCTTTGTATTTAGAGTACTTTTTTCCATATATGGTGACTCAAAAACAGCAAAGTGCCAGAAATAAATGTTTGGGGTTATTATATCTTTTAATTTAAAAGCTAAATTATGGATTACTTAGACCCTCAATTAGGATTGCATGTAATATATAATATGAAATGAAAAGATGCAGAGTAAAGAGTAATACATACCAGATGCTGTTATCCTAAATTTGCAGAGATATTTTACCAAGTACATGTTAAAAGTTTCTATTCAACATAAGAAATCACACAAATCATAATTTTTCCATAAAATTTACACAAAACTATAGGAAATTTGGCAACTTTTTCCCTTAAAATCTTAGCTTATATACTTCCCATGACAATGGACTAAATTCTGATAAACATTATCCAGGATTCATTGGCATTAGATTTAAATTTTTTTAAAAAAAGCAAACAGGATCATAAAAATGAGCATACATGCTTATGAAATTTCAAATACATTTGAAAAAATGACTTTTAATGGTACACAACTATTAAATAGTAGATATATAATTGAAAGACAACACATGTTCAATACATGAAAACCACGGAGGTTCAATTTTGACTAAAGATAATCTGAATATATTTTACTCACTCTCTGGCACATAGGTTGTTTAGCTATATGTGTGTGTGTGCATGTACATATATACAAGTACTCATCCAAGAATTATAACTGGGTTGTTCCTGGATGCCTTTAGGTTCCAGTATCTACTTAGTAGGCATAGTGTTTTCCTAACTATGGGAAGTTTAAAAAAATATCCATATTTGATCAAGAACAAGATTAAATGCTGTGTTTTGCAATACTTGTGCACATTTTATATGATCTATATAATTTGCTATATATGAGGAAAAATATCTTAAATTTCTTAATCTGAATACTGAGTGGAAAGATCTATTTTTAAATTTATATAATGTTTCTGACTTTTTTGAGACAATATTGGTTTACAAGACTGCATATTATTTTGAGGTATAGAGTTATCTTTCCATACCACACTTACCACCAAGACACCTAGTCAATGTTTTAATAATTTATCTTTAGAATATTTCCATATCTAGTCCCAATTTTTTTACTTTCTGAAAGTTGCTATCTCCTGATTCTAGGAAAGACATGATTCATTGAAATGGCAATTTACCAAATGTTCAGTTATTCTATTTACTTATCCATATTCCTTTTAGGATGCCCTTAAGAGATGCAATGTCTCATTTTCTGGACCCTAGGGACAGCAGGCAATTTATGCATAATAACTATCTCTTACATTTCCCTAACACATTTACTTTGCTTGTAAATAATAATTGTGTTTTAGATGTGAGAATGTTTACCAGGAGATTAACAATTTGTAAAAGCCCTGACATGGCTGATGTAAAATAATATAATTCCATTTGAAAAGCTATAATTTCAAGTGAGACAGTTTGCATTGCTCTTCTTAGTCAAGGTAGGATAAAGCAACCTTCCTGTCAGAGATGATTGGATAATGTGATACATTACCTGATTACAAAATGATTCTGGGAAAACAACCCATTTCTCTATATTAATCTGACTTGTTTAGTGTTCTCCCTCACTCTGCATTCAGATGAGGTGCTCTGTACCAACCTAATTCTTTTTTATGTGCATTGGCTGTTTTTTTTTTTTTAGCACAGTTTTCTCTGAACTGCTTAAATAATGACAGCTTTGCAAAGTTCCTAGTAGTTTTCATATGTCTTGAATCTTAATTTGGTGAATTTTATTTGATGATGAAATGTGTGGGTGGTAATAATAAATTGAAAAACATGCAACTTGGTAGATCTCAATAATGTATAATAATATTTTAATATAGTTAATACCATTTTGCATTTTGATGGATGCATCTACTAGGTAGCTTCAGCATATTTTATTTTCATTTTGCAATTATTTTTTTAGGAAAGGAAATTAGTGACATGGATGAAATAGACAATTTAGCTTTACAAAGCAAATGAATAAATATCAAATATTATAGAAATATTGTTTCTGAGATTTTAGAATCTTGAAAAGGTGGAAATCATTTATTTATGGTTGAATAGTGGAAGTTTCAATATTGTGTTAAAAATTCTCCCAACTAAAATAACAAATAAATGATATTTTATAAGACATGGAATTGCTATACTACCCACATGTTGAGCTCTCTTGGCTCTATTCTCAGCATCGCTCAAAACACCAATGACATCACATATGACTATGATGTTCTTTATGTATTTGTTGATATATATGTTTACTAGTTATGTATTCTAGTTTTATGTAAAGAGAGGTAAGTGGAAAACCAAAGATATCTTATTTGTATCATACAGCATAAACTTTTGATCTCAAAGGAAACTTTAACAGACATATTATTTAGATGTACCAATGAATATGGAAGCTGAGGAGCAAAGAGAGTAAAGGATTTTCCCTATGTCAAAAGGAAACTAATATAGGATAGTCAATTCAAAGGATAGTTGTTATGCTACCTTTCTAGAGTATAAATTTCTCTGTTCCCTTTAATCTATGATTATTTAAGCCTGAGGAACTTTCATAAACCCACAAAATAGCAATTTTTGATTCATTATATCTAACAATGATGTCAGTTTTCCTTGTAACTGGCTTGCTATTTGACTGCTAGCTTTACTATTTGCTACTTTCTTTTACATGAAAATTTATCTCTCTAACGGATTTTCTAGATTTTTTTGGGTTTCTTAGATTGTATATTTCTAGGTTCATTTTCTCTAGGTATTGCCCTTTATCTGTGATGTAACTTTTGTCTGTTTCTTCAATTTTCATCCACTTACCTCTAGATAGGTCAGAATTGTTATTTTCAAAGTCTTTTTTTTGAGATATAATTAACATAAGTAAGCTGTGCATACTGAATATATAAACTTGCTGAATGTATTGTATTGCCTCATTGATGATACATGTATTACCTCCAAAATTTCCATCCTGTCCTCTATAATTTTCTGAAATAAGAACATTCAATATTTCACCCTATTATTAAATTTTAAGTTACAATGTAGTATTGTTAACCATAAGCAGTATGCTCTATAGTTGGTCTCTAGGACTTGTTCATCTTATATGAATAGAGAGCTACATGACCTTTAACCAAGTCCTCCCCATTTCTCCTTCCTCTCATCTGGTAACCATCACTCTAATCTCTACTTTTATGAGTTTGATTCCCCAAATACGTGGGATAACATAAAACTTAATCTTCTGCATCTGTGTTAGTTAATGTCCCCCAGGTTCATGCATATTGTTGCAAATGGCAGGATCACCTTTTTTCAAGAGGTTGATTTCTATTGCCCATAAATGCCATGTTTCTTTGTCCCTTCATCTGTGAATGGATATTTAGATTGTTTTCATGTCTTGACCATTGGGAATAATGTTGCAATGAGCATGAGAATGGAGATTTTTTTTTGAAATCCTTATTCTAGTTTCTTTGGAGCCAGAAGTGGATTGCTGGGTCATATAGTAATTTAATTTCAATTTTTTTGAGTATTGGGAAAAAATAATCTCATGTGTGTAATCTTTCTATTCTAGTTTAATGATGTAAAAATAACACTAGGTTTGGAATAATTCCTATGTAAGCAATAAACATCCTAGTTTTTGTCAAAATTTTTGCTTTGTGTGGAAATGTATTTTTTTTGTTCATACAGTGTCTTTAATTTTTAGTGAGCACATTAATGTCTCTTAGTCTTGTCCCAAACTTTCAGTTTTTTAGACTTCACAATGAAAGGGAAGGGAAAAGGTCTATAGTGTCACAAGGGACAAACAGGTTACTCCTGGAGCTGTTCTTGATGTTTGTTTTCTATGTGAGTAAGGAGTGAAAATTTATTTCATTTAATGCTTGACTGCATTGTGGTTTTGTTGGTGTTTCTAGCATCAGTACGTCTAGTATAAATAGACAGAAATGTTTACACTTTTATTCCTAATAGTTTATTCCCAGTACTTTTGCACAGTGACGATCTTTTTCTGTCTTCCATGTAGTTGGGGTCCTCATCTGGCATTGACAACCAGTGCATGTTGTGCTGTTCATTGTTAAGAAAGCCTCATACTGTTTTCTAAAGTGACTACATCAATATGCAACTCTATCAGCAGTATACATGGATTTCCTTTTCTCCACATCCTTGACAAGGCTTGTTAGCTTTTGCCTTTTTGACAATGATCATTCTAACAGGTTTTAGGTAACCTATCATTGTGATTTCATTTTCCTTGATAACGATGAGCACTATTTCATACACCTGTTGGATATCTCTACGTCTTCTCTGAGAAATATCTATGTAGGCCTTTTAATTACTTTTTAATCACATCACTTGAATGTTTCTTGCTACTGAAGAGTATGAAATCTATCTGCCTCATTTTGTTGAGTATTTCTTTTGTTGTGCTGAAACTCTTTAGTATGGTGTAGTCATGTCATTTTATTTTTATTTTGCTTTGTTATTTTGTTTGTGGTTTTGATGTCATATCTAAGAAATCGTTGTTGGCCAATGTCAAGACTTATCTGCATGTTTTCTTCTAGGATCTTAGAGTTTCAGGCATTTTGTTTGTATATTATGTTCATTTTGGATGAACTTTTGCTTCTGGGGTGAGATTAGCATCCAATTTCATACCCTTGCACATGGATAGCCAGTCTTCCCAGTACCACTTATTGAGAGAAACAGTGGCCTCTTTTGTCATTTTATCTTCAGCAATTTATAAACTCTGATTATAATAATGAAGGCTAAAAAACAGGCTGTGTGTATATGTGTTTATATGTGTTGTAGTGATGATACATAGTTTTATAGACATAATAAGAATCACAAGGATGCCTGTTTTTCCAGTGATGTCTTCTAGGTTCTCATAGTGCTTTATTCTTTGGGTGTTCAAATTTAATGAAAATTGGGATAAAAGAACCCATTGCAAGGCAACTTTTTTCCTCTGTGACCTTACTTGTAGGAAGATGCTTAATGGAATTGTAGCCAATAGGAATCTATTGTTATGCACAGAATTTTCTGGAAGTCCACTTACGTAGCTATGGATACCTAAATTTTATCTGACTCCTAGTATAAAAGCTGTAATAGATACCGAAAAAAAGATAAATGGACTTTATGATTACAATATGAGTGGTTGCTATAGAAATACTTTTAAGTCTTGATTAAAATATTCTTCATATATATTGCAGAAAATGTGCTAATTCATAACAAAAAGTGCTACAAGTCTTTATTAGGTGGATAAAAGCATAAAGCGTCTTAAGAAGTCCCCTCCCAAAATTAAAATAAATAAAATAATGATCATATTTGGAAGTGGTGATTGGAATAGTTAGTGTATATGAAGGATTCATAGACATATAACATTAGAAATTGCTAGGTGCTTACAGTGGAAAAAAGAGGTTATAATTTTGAAGTGAGTGTTTGTAACTGAAATCGGGTCTCAAAAGAAGGGACGGAGGAGGCAAAAAGTCCTCCAACTGACAAGCCCCGGGATTCCATTTCACCCGCATGTAGCAGTTGCCACTCAAATTGCTGTGTCAAGGGATTTTATTAACAAGGGAGTTCAACAGGGAAAACGAAACGTCCTTAGAGTCACAAGTGCCAATTATCTTAACCCAGTCACCATTCTCAGTCCCAAAGGTCCCAAAGGCACACTCCAATGGTGGTTCCTTTGCCCCTCTGAACCCCAAAGGTAGGCACTTTTGCAAAGTCCAATCCTTTCTTCCGCGTCCTGTCTTTTCTTCTTTTCTCTCCAGTGTTCCGCGCTGCTCCACTTCTCCAAGGCTCTTCCAACTTCTTCCACAGTTGCTGATGCAGAAATCAGCTTTCCAAATTGCTGGCCATGTCTAGGTACCAGCTTTCCATATCTCCTTGCTACCAAGCCATGCTCTCCACACTGGCCACACTTCTGCCAGATGCCATAGCTCCTTGTCACCTCCAGCTCACTCTTCCAGGGGGCTTCTGCCCGCCTGGTCACTCGGGCTACTCTTTACCTGCCTGCCATTCTCTTCTCTGCTCTCCTAAAAGTCCTCTGTCCAAGATTTCTCATTCCTGCCCAAAAGGTCTCTATCTTCCGCTAGTCTCTGCTCCTTGCCTTTTTACCCCCTGCTTCTGCTCCAATTTCCTCTTCCAACTGCCCCTTCTGGCAGTTTAACTGACACACCAAAGAGAGGGGTTAACTGCCACCGTCCAATGGGGGAGGAGCACCTTGAAAGGCGGGAAGGACTAACTGCCACCACCCAATGGGGGAGGAGCTTCTTGTTAATTGCCACAGCCCCGGGTTGTGGGGTAGGGGCACTCAGTGTCATTACCCCATCTTTGTTTTCAAACCCAACATATCTATGTTGGGCCAAAATAATCCTATACCTTCTTTATCTCCACATATAACAACAGTTGTTAAATTCCAGTTACAGCAATTATCAAATCATGTATCAAAGCATATATCCATTATACAATACAATCAGGCAAAACTTCCAAATACAATATTAGCAGTTATGGCATTTTCAAAGTATCCAACAATAAGTAAGTATCCAAGTTTCAAGTATGCAACGATCACTAAGTATCCAAGTTTCAAGTATCAAACAATTAGTTAAACATGCTAAACATGTTGTTACACCAATTCCAGTTACAATACTTATCAAAGCATATATCCATTATACAATACAATCAGGTAAAGCATCCGAACACAATATCAACAAGTTATGACATTTTCAAAGTATGCAACAATTAGTAAGTACCCAATTTCAGAACAATGTCTAATTTCAGATATTTTTTCAAAGATTAATACAAAAAATCTTTATGCTTTTAATATGGAGACATGGACTGAATTTTTACTTGTAGGTATCCAATTTTGATATAGGTAGGCACCTAAAATTAGATAAACGAACTCCATACTTCTGCCTTGTCTGTGGTATCATTACTCTTCATTGGGTAAATTCATCATTCATATTCAAGATTGATTGCCACTTCTGGAAAGAAGTCTGAGACTTGTCCTCATCATAATGTGGCAGTACAGATTTCTATTTTAACATTTGTATGTACAGTACAAAAAGATAAAGCATGATTTTTATAAGTTGTACTATCAAAAAACATTTACAATAAAGATAGTAAAATCAACAGTTATACAAATGTCAATATCTTATGTATGATATATATCCTATTTAAATGATTTGCACAATTGAATGTATATATAAAAATTTTATTTCCTTTCCATCTAGAGAATATATTACCATACATTTGTATATAAACATGGGCTTAGAAACCAGAAAAAACTCACAGCATGCCCACAGTATGGAGAAAATGACCGAAGAACTCTATCCACACAAAATTGGATCAATTGATACACTTGTAGTATTTTGGGAACCCTCTGCAAGTTCCTCTAGCTCTCAATGAATTCTGTGTCAGAAAAATGGGTTGGGTCTAGAATTGGGAAAGGAATATTTAACTTTCCTTTGCAATGACTGACATCAGCTTTCAGTTCTTTATCTTTGATAAATCAATACTGTCTTTTGTTTCATAATAAGGAATACTACATTCTATTTGCATTGCAGTCATACTTAGGGTCAAAAATTATTAATTCCTCTTAAGCAAATTGCTCACTTAGAAAATTATGGCCAGCATGATTATTTTGATTTTCACCATCATAACAACTTCCAATAATTTCCAATAATTTATACTCTTATCATTTCATTGGCATAAGGAAACTGGTTCAAGGAACTATCTCTGATCTTCAATCCTAGGGATCAAAGGAATACCACTAAAATTTTCATGAAATGCGCTTTCACTGGTTCTTTTTTTTATTGTCTTCGGGATCCTCTCGGGGGACATAATAGGTTGGTATACTTTGATCTTCCCCAATAAATCCTACACTACCTCAACTCTATGAACTGTTAATCTCTTCCTCAATATATTATGGAGGCATTGTTGGTACCTCTACCTCATTCACTGTAAACTATTGTTATTACCAAGTTTCAATGAGTTAGTCTAGCAGGAGTTTATGTTCCTCCTTGTGATCATATATTCAAGTTTCAAGTATCCAACAAGAGACTTGAGTCTGTCACTGTCAACAAACTCTTTCATTTTCAGTCATTTTATTCCATATTTCAGAACCAGAATATGGAATCAAACAGAATTAAGATCTAAATATGTTTCCCCAAATTCCTGCCAGTTTATATTGTCCAGGACCTTGTATTTTGGTAAATAATATATTTCCTTAATCAGCAGAGAAGGAATGTTTCCCCCCAAAGTTCATACTAAGTCTTCAACTTTGTTACTAGAGTATATCAAAATAAGAGAGGGAAACTGTGAAGAGATTAGGCATCATCATTTGAAATGCTCACCTTAATCTAAGTCTTAGATTAAGACTGCTGGTTCTATAGCTAAAGAAAATTTTCTCATTGGAATGCTTCATCTTGAAATCTTAAGGGTACAAGTGTTCTCATTTCAAATTTCAATGTCCTATCCCTTCCATATTTGAGTTTTAACATTAGCTTGGAAGATCTACAAGTCTTTGCCTTCATTCCACCTTGTAATTTTTCTATATTTATGGTCAAATTCTGACCCTGAATTCTTCAGAACAAATCATTTCTTTAAATGCCTCTATGTAGGATATACCTACCTTTGACACTTCCCCTGTTTTAGTAATTATCTAATCCGAACTTTAATTTTCCTTCAAAGTTGTTAATGTACCTCAAAAATCTTTATGGTATTTTAGTCACCTGTATTTCAAATGCTAATGTTTTCAATTGTCTGCATCCTAGATTATTTACCAAGGGTGTATGTCTAAAAATTATAATGCTATATCATGATATAGTCATGATATCCCTATCTCACTTATCATAAGCAATGGGCCTTTCTTGCCATTTGACAAGAGACTGATCTAATTTAAGAACCCCATCTGCAGTGTCAGCTTTCTGAGATTAATTCCGAATTGCCTTAAATTGAGTCTCTAACATCATTAACTCTACACAATTTGATTTATGCAAAAGAGGATCCAAGGAAGCCCCTACTGTGTGAGAAAGTCCTCAGACTAAGAATAAGAAAGACTGGCACAAAACATGTAAACATGTAATACACAGGAAGCTATCACAGCAGTAAATCAATGCAGAAAAAAAGGCTAGGGGCAATTTTTGCAATTTTTCTATAATTATTTCTGCAATTACAAATTTATGGGCATTTTTTAATAACTCTCAAATATCTTCATTTTCAGCAGGGTTTTAATTTTACCTGTAAATATGTAGGTATGTATTTTGTAAAAAGGGCAATTGCTTTAAAAATATGATTACAATAGTACCACTACACCTTACAAAGGACTAATAGTTCCTTCACATTGTCAATCACCAAGTTAATGTTCAAATATCTCCAATTGAGTGTAAAATTTTTTAGCTTCCTTTGTTTGAATTAGAATCTGAAGTGTCTCAACATGTTTAAATTTATTTTAAATGTTTGGACTTACAGTTTCCATTTCATTTAAAAAATGTGAAATAGAATCATCAATGTATTTCTGCATCTGGCAGTTTCTCTGCCTTCTATTTACTGAAGTAGTACATATTCCAATAGCTAGCTAAAGGGGGCAACCTGGGGGCTGTTGTGGAGGGGTGGGGGTGGGCAGAACTGGAGGTTTGGACTGGGGTTGTTGTCAAGAATTTCACACAGATGCACTGCAGGGTGAAAAGCCCTGACAGGCAGGTCCTTATGCAGATGCACTGGCTGAAGGGACAGCCAGAGGTTAAATGTTTTATACAGATATTCTCTTCATACCTTGAAGCTTGCTTATTGCTGTGTTCCATTTTCTTTCTTTCTTTTTTTTAAATTATTTATATATATTTCACATAATTTCAGTCCCTGGGGGTCACCCACCACTTTCCCTCCCCGCCAGCCCCAAGCTGGCCCTCACTCTCCCCTTGTGCAGTTTCATTTGGTTGACCATATATTAGTGAAACCATTTGGTTTCTGTCCCTTTCTATCTGGCTCATTTCTGCTAGAATTATTTCTTCTAGTTGCATCCAGGTTTCCATAAATTCATCAAATTTTTCATTTTTAATTGATGAGTAATACTCCATGGTGTATATATACCACATCTTTTTCATCCACTCATCTGTTCTGGGGCATTTGGGTTGTTTCCATGTCCTTGCAATTATAAATAGTGCTGCAATAAACATCCTAGTGCAGGTGTCTTTTTGTACCCACATTGAGGTCTCTTTTGGGTAGATTCCCAGAAGTGCGACTGCTGGGTCAAATGGTAATTCCATTTTCATTTGTTTGAAGGTCCTCTATACTGCTTTCCATAGTGGCTGGGCGAGTTTACATTCCCAACAGCAGTGTAAGAGTGTTCCTTTCTCTCCACATCCATGCCAGCACATGTTGTTGCCTGTTTTTTTGATGTGGGCCATTCTTACTGGTGTAAAGTGGTATCTCTGTGTTCCATTTTCTTATTCCACCTCTTGTGTGGTGATGAGCTGGGCTGTGGGCATCCTGCAGGCCAGTGCGCAGACACTAAGAGCGAATTCCCTGTACCTCAGGGATGGCATCTGCCTGTTGGCAGACTACCTGACCCTCATGTCCGTGATGGGGACTGTCACCAGAAGCGCATCCACAATTTCACTAAAGAGCACCTTCCCAGATGAAATAAAATCTCCATTATAGGAAGTGGATTGCTTGGCATGGCCTACACTATCAGCATCTTACTAAACGGTTTGAGACAATGGACCTTCACATGGCAGTCCTTTTGTGAAAATGCCACATATTGTTTCCAGCCAAGATTATCGTGTCTCTGCAGACTCTGCCCTGGTGATGATTACAGATGTACCCCAGAAAAAGGGAGAAATGCCTTCATTTAATCCGTGAAATGTGTCCATCTTTAAATTAATAATTTCCAACATTACCAGTACAGCCCTCGTTGCAGTGATTTCCAAACCGTCGGGTGCTTTAATTTATGTAACTTGAGCAGATTTCCTGAACATTATGTTATGGGAAGTGGTGGTAATCTGGATACCGCCTGCTTCTGTTTCCTGGTTGGGCAAAGATTGTCTATCCAGCCTCAAGAGTTGTCGTGAATGGATCCTGGCAGAGAAGAGAGTCAAGTCAACTGTGTTCCTCTGTAGAATGACATGAGCACTGCTTGTATCCCTCTGAAGGATCAGAACATACATCTAGGGATGACCGCGATCGTGAGCAGTGGAAAAATGTCCACAAAGATGTGCTTGCCGGCATTCATGGGACTATTAAAATCAAAGTTTACACATATTAGGCCACTGACTTATTTATAACTGATTCAACAAAGTATTTTGAAGAATCTTTGGAGAGTACCCCCATTTCTGCCAAAATGAAGGGTCTCTCGAATAGCTCTTTGAAAAGTTCGGTGGAATTCAAGCCTTGAATGTATTAAAATTCATCATCCTGAAATATCAAACAAGAAATAGTAGTTATGGGATTATATATGTCATTTTAAAATAAAATTAAACTCCCAAAAGTTAGAAACAGGTAAGAGATGGAGTTTATTTAGCACTTCAGTTCTTTTATTTATCATTCTGCTGCTGTGTGGGGTGGTACTTATTTCTTTATAATTCTTGAGAGATTTCTTCAAAGAAGGTGTTCTCAGTAACACTGCTTCCTTTCTCTGTTTATAACATGTAATTGCCATTTGGTTCAAGAGTGTAGGAGGTAGGTATTTATTGTGTATAGAAATTCGTGTTCTTTTCATTAAGTACATGTTAAATCTTTAAATCTGACTGACTTATACTTTTAATCTGAATGACTTATACCTGCATTCATATATAAATATATTCACTATTTTTAAGAAAGTAACTTCCTCTGTAATGTAGAAATAAATGTACTCACACACAAGTAGTATATATTTTGTCTCACAGTTATGTTGGCAATCATTGGTTACTATTAACTTGATCATTTTTTTGATCATATTCATTTTACAATATTTTTAATATTATCTTCTGAACTATTTTGTAATATGACATTCCTCCATCAACATTAAGGTTACCATATATGATTTCTAAGGTTAATACAGGAAATGAAGTTTAAATGTTAAGTATGGGAAATGACTCAGTCCTTTTTTTAAAAATCAGGTTAAGAACACTGAATTGTTTCTTTAGCATTATTAAAAGGTTATTGATTATTTCTGAGCCTCGATATGAATTTCAAAATTATTTGAAGATTTAATTTATTTCAAGTCACTGCATTTATGACTCTTACTGATGTTTCAATTCTCGAAATGGAACAATGACACAAAATACACCAATGTAGATATTCACAATGGAATACTCATCCATCAAAAAAGAGAAGCCCATGCCATTTGTGACATGGATGGAGCTGGGAGGATTATGCTAAGTTAAATCAGTCAGAAGGATTAAGAAAAATGTCAGATGGTTTCATTTATATGAAGAATATAGAAAAATGAAGCACAATGTCAGGAGAAAAAAGGTGAAATGCAAGGTGACTATAGATCCAAGACATAGAGAGGGTGGAGAGATAGGGGTCAAAATGGGACTGAACTCCTGCTTTTGTCCAGGTTCCTTGGGGGCCACCTGTGCTATCCAGCACACCAGCTCCATTTCATCTTTGTGGAGGGTGGGATGGAGCCAAGGTTCACCTGTGAAGCACTGGGTTGGACCAGCGTGTAGGTACTTCTGTACTCTCAATTATTTCCAAAAGACAAAACCTAGGGGTGCAGTATGGAGGGTAGTTGGAGTCATTAACTCACTCTGGTTTGCCTCCTATCCAGTAGCCCTCACCAGGAATAAGGAAAACTTAATCGTTTAACACAACCACAAATATAGAAGAGGTGAGAGATAAGGATAAAGAATAAGACCAGGGAAAGACATACCACCTGGGCAGGACTCAAAAGGAGCATTGAGAGAACCATTGAGCACTAAACTATTATACCAACTATAGAATCTAAGATAGAATTATACCTACAACATCACCGAGGAGCTGGGACCCAAAATCATGGTTCAAAGATGCCCTCAGCAATGGCAAAGAACACCTCCTTTCCACAGGGGAGGAAGACTTCAGAAATATGGCAGTGGCCCCACAGCAGAGCTGCAAACCAAAACCGAGATGACCAGTCAGACCTACCATCTGCATAAGGCAGGCCCCATGACACTCCCCCACCAAAAAAAAAAAAAAAAAAAAAGAGGTGGGGAGCTGGCTGTTGGATTCCCTAAAGCCAAAGACTTGAAATACAAAGCAACAAAGCAGTAAAATGGGACAAAAAACAGAACAGAGGTGATCAACACCAAGAACAAAGAGTCACTTAAGCAAATGAGCTTAGACAGACCTTTAATCACAAAATTAAGATGGGAAATCTAAGTAGCATGGTCTACCATATACCAGTAAACCAAATTTTCACCCAGGATAAAGACACTGTTCCAGAAAAGAAAAAGACCAAAGGGCCAGACATGGACAAACAGCGATAAGAAAGGAGATGAAGAGTCCAAAGGAGGAGTGGCAGGAGAGGGGATGGAAATTCTCAGAGCGATCAACAGTCATACAATGTAAGAAATCATTGTAAAATTTAAAATAAATGGTAAAGAGAAGAGCACAAGGGTAAGTGGTCATGGATCAGGGGTGCTAAGATAGTGGGAGATCTACAGGGATTACACCTGAAGGGGAAAACCAAATGATGTCCAGATCATCTATAAAGAAGTAAATCTCAAAAATAAACAAGACATGCCAGTAAATCTAAAGTGTACATTTGTGGGATGTGGCAAGAAAAAAAATCCACCCAGACATGAGGAAATGTGCAATCTGCATGCAGATTTGATTACAATGGGGACAGATTATTACTTTTATTTCACATCAACATGGTAATGAAACAATGCTAAATAAAATACTACTGTTGGAAAATTGGATTGTTGTGCAATACAATCGCCCACTTAATGTGTGTAACTCTTCTTTTAGTATACTCACAACCATTATCACAAACATTAATTTTTTAATGCCTTCATGTCTCTAGATCTTTCATTTAAATAGAATCATATACTGTGAGGTTTATTGTGACTGCCATCTTTCACTAAAAAATTTCTGAGCTTCATTCATTTGGTAGCTTATATCAGCATTCCATACCTTCTGATGAATGAATTATATTCCAGTGCATAGCTATAGTACTTTCAATTATCCATTCAACAGTTGAACATCTCATCCTATTTTTGGCAATTATGAATAATACTGCTATAAATTTTCAGGTACAACTTTTATTTTGTTTGTGTATGTGCATTTAAAGGGACAGGATTATTAGGAAAAGAAGAAAGGAAAAAGATAGTACCTGCATAGTCACAGGGGCAGTAGAATTGCTTAGGCACAAGTTTTTATGTGAACATAGATGTTTTCATTTTTAGAAGAAAAAATGGTTGGGTGGTAGAATTTTGTACAATGGTTTCTAGAGGAGTTGAACCATTTTAAGTTTCTGCCAGCAGTATGGATGGTTTTGATTTCTCCATTTCTCACTAATTCTTGTTCCTATCTGACTTTGTATTATAGCCATCATAGTAGGTATGAGTTGGTATCACATGACTCATACAATGAGTTGGACTTATTTTTCTTAAATAAAACAAACTGCGTACAATATTACTTTGGTCAATTTTGAAATCAAGGAAGCTTGCATACATATTGCCTACTTCAAACTCATCTTTTTCCACCAAAACAATTTTCTGCTATCAAAAGGTGGTCTTAAAGTTGAACAAAGTATAGGTTATTCTCCAGCACAATATTATATATATATATATATATATATATATATATAAAATGTATTCAATGTTGTGTTCTTTTATGTCTGTTTGTTAACACATAGTAGGAGGACCAAATACAAATTTATATTTAAAGATTGCACATTTTAAAGCCAAATTCAGCTTTTATCTCATAATAGAGACTCAGAATTATGATGTCTAATAATAGGTATGGTAGGAAAGAATATATGCACATTAAATAAAATATGCCAGACCTTTTCTCCCTGTGACTTCCAGGCATAAAAATGAAATTCACTTCATTCTTGGTTTGGAGAAAATAAAAACAACCTTAAGTTGGATAATATGAGTGTTGCAAGGAGCAGACACTTATAACTGCCAGCATTTCTATTTCTTTTCTGTCAAACAAAATGTTTTATTTTGATGTCATATGTTTCTGGGAAATATAAATATTTTTTTCATAAATACATGACTGACATAATTTTCTCTTCTAGCATAACATTCTAGAAAAATTTTAACTCCAGGGGTTGGAAATAACAAAGATTTAGCATTTTTGAACTACTTTTTATTCAGGCCATGTACTTGCCAAGTCAACTGTGTTAGTAGAGGCGATTTCTTTCAAAAGCTCTCTTTTTGAAGAAAATTTCCTGATGACAACATGTAAGCAATGCTACTAAATATGCTAGTGGGATATAAAAATCGAATTATGATTTCCTACCTAATAGCAGAAATTTCAAGGTTTCATAAACCTTTCCTACCTAAAAAGACATGTTGCCTAGAAGCTGCAAAATAGCCTTCAATGTCCTACATATTGCCCCTTTTATGTAAAAATAACCACAATTATTGAGAAATATTTAAATCAGAAATAGAAATAAATCCTTTCAATATGAAGAATGTCATTTTTAAAGCAATGTTTTTTGATAGTCTGTATGTTTTCTAGGAAAGATTGATATTATGTATTAAGGTGAAATGTGAAGCATGTGTCTTCTTAATGCAAGCAAAGTTTTACTCCCATCTCTGAAAACTGATTTTTTTTTTTTTTTTTTGAGACTAGGTCTCACTATTTTTGCCCATGGAACCCGAGGCTCAGGTTGCCCGGAGTACCACAGACTCAAGCAATCCCCAGCCTCAGCTTCCCAGGTAGCTGGGATTACAGACATGTGCCACCACACCTAGCTATTTTTTGGGACTAGGTCTTGCTGTGTTGTCCCGAGCGGGACTGGAACTGCGATCCCTAGTCCCAGCCACTTCATAGGCTGAAGCTTACAGGCATGGCGCCACTGTGCCCTGCTTTGAAAACTGATATTCTTTTACAGATGTATCTTTTTTTTTTCAGGGTTGTCTAAACGGCAGAGACTTTTTAGTTTAAATTACTTGTGTAGATAGAACATTTGTCCATTTGTGCTTCTGCATTCTTTACCTTGCATTCGTAAGAGTTTTATGTGTGATACTGTCATTGCTTTGAAGAAATTATTTTTATAGTTACCAGACTCTATGCATATACATAATTTCCATACAAACAAGGCCATGAATTGACTGAATGTATTTTAATACCATTGAGATGTGTGGCTCCACAGATTAAATATGCTGTATTCAAATGTCTCACTAAATGGAAAGGACTATACTAAATTTTTGTTTCATCAATACTTACCACTTTTCAAAAGGTTAATATTTCTGTTTCATCCTTGTGGAATACATATTTAATGGACAAATTTCTCTTCAAATTGGTAGTTTCACCCACAAGTATCATGTTGTTCAAAAGAATGAGACCTAACTCTGTACGTACTCTATCTGCACTACATCAGGGGAATTTTATTGGAGGGAAAGAAAACTAAATATAAACTATTCTAGGGAGTAGTCATCAAAACTAACTGCTGTAATAGAGAAAGTATATTCTTATTTTATATATAGTATATTAGGTTGCTCTGTTAGTAATAAACATTATTAAGTGTGGAAAAGTGTGAAATGCTTTGACTATTATGCCTAGCATTTATGTTCTAAAAGACACATTTTTCTGTTATTTTTCCCCATAGACCAAATAGTCCATTATTGAAGAATGGTGTCTCAGCTTAAAACCAAGTTGGATTTTAGGGCTCAAGTTTTTCTTTGGCTCTGTGTTTAGTGTCTGTGATCACTACATTAACTCTTCTAATTCACTAAATCTTAGGAATCTGAAAGAGAAAAGCACCAATAATTCATATTTAAGCTTTTAGGTTGTTACCATTGATATTGTTTACAGGCTGCACATTTTTTTCCCTTTTCTAACTGTTCAGAGGTTCAAAATAGTAATGTGAAATATAGAAGATAAATGTATATAAAAGATGAATATGTGAATTTAATATATTTTCTTTCCTAATGTTTTCTAAAATATTTTAATTCCTCACAACAAAAGTAACAGTTAAATGTTTATATGTTTTATGTCTCAATATAAAAAATTCCTTATTTCATACTTACAAATATTGTTTACTAATATACCCATTTTACAAGTAAGTTTCACCACACTTTTTAGCCACAAAAGATTTTGCATCTCACAAACTTAATAGACATGCTAGGGAAGTATGATAACCATTTTTTTATTCCCCTTCACAGTTCTGAAAAGCCAGATAGCTATGTAGTTAAAGTTGCGGTCTTTCTTAGTGATAAAGTTTTCAATCAATAATAGTGATAATATATATTAAATAAACAGATTTTTCTAGTACCTAAACAGTAACATGAAACAAACCATTTGTTTTAGGTTCACCTAAAAGTGATAAGGAATGTGCAGTGGTATATATGACTAGATTTGTTGCATATTTTTAGTAACTTTGGGTAGTCACTGGACTCAGAATTTTTCTATTTTTTCCTTGGGTAGCTTCTTTTCTTTTTTTGTTGAACTGTATAAGTTCTTTGTAGATCTTGGCTTCCAGTCCCTTGATATATTGTGCATATATTTTCTCCCTTTCAATAAATTATCTTTTTATTTTAATAATAGCTTCTTTCTCTTGGAAGAATCCCTTTAATTTGATTTATTTCAATTTATTTATTTTTGCTTTTGTTTCTCTCACATTGGAATGAAGTATCCAAAGAGATGCCTGCAGCTAATATCATGGAGTATTTTGTCTTTTTTTTCCCCTCTGCATTTTATGATTTAAACTTACATGAAATTATTTATTGCTAAATTTTTGTGTAGGGTATGAGAGATTGGTCTAGTTTCTTTCTACTCATTAATTTATTTAATTAATCAATTAATTAATGAATTTGTTTGTCTGCTTATTTGTGGTATGTGGATGTCTGATTTGTTGAAGAGACTTCATTTATCCAATGTATTCTTAGCTCTTCTGTCATAAATTGAGTCTGTATTTCTGAACTCTCACTTAGATTCCATGAAGTTGTAAGTTTGTTTTTGTCCCAGTATTACACTGTTCTGATTATAATGGCTTTATAGTAAAGTTTGAAGCCAGGGATTATGAAATCAGAAAATGTGATGCTTCTGTTCTCTTTTTGTCAACTTTGTGTTGGCTACCAAGTATCTATTGTGGTTCTATGTAAATTTCAGTCATATTTGTTTTATTTCTTTGAAGGATGTCATTTAAACTTTTATAAGGGTTGCATTGAATCTGTTGATTGCTTTGAATAAGATGGCCATTTTTACAATGCTCTTTTCCAAGAACACCATAGTACTGGTCTGTGTAGCTGATTGGGAACACAGCACTGGCCATAGCCAGTCAGCTGTGGTGAATGTAAGCTGATGTGGCTAAGCCCATGCCTAAACTCCAGTCCTGCTACAACTACAGTTTATTTACAAGGTCATTTGATATTCAAAGGCATGACTGACTAACTTTGAAAGGAGCTTACTGGTATTCACAGAATTTATTATCTCCTTGGTTATTAAACTCTTCCTCAATGGATGTCACAATTCTGTGAACATTCACATGGGAGGGAGATATATTCTACTTAGAGAGATAAATTCATGTACATTTTATCCTAAATTTCCTTGTCACCATTTCCCAAACATGTCCCTTTCAAGTTCCTGACTATCCAACCAAACTATTGGTCAGCCCTTGCATTTATATATAATTACTTGTCTGACTATTTTTCCTTTACAGTAAAGTGCATAACAAGGTATGTAGTTCAAATCTCTGTACACCCAGAAGATTCCCCATCAACACTGTCTTTTAAGTGATCTCAGGAAGGAGTAGTAGTGACCCACCAAGAAGAATTCCTCTTTAACATTATCCTTCAGGAGATTCCAAAGTGGGATAATAGTGCTGTAAATGTTTGTTTTCAGTGGTGCCTGCATACCATTCTGAACCATTAGAAAACCAGGCATCAGTCTTTTCAACTATCAAATCATCACAGAGGACTCTCCAGGGGGTTGTAGGTACAGGTTAGTTGAGAAAGGAGGCAGTGTAGGAGGAGTAGAGATAGCAGACAGTTGGGCCAGTTCATAAAACTTAACAGTGCTTTCAGGACCTTCTCAGAATCAATTACATATATGTCTCACTCTTATTTGATGATGGAGTATTGCTATGAGTTACCAGCTTTATGGCTTGGTGATCACATTGTACCCAGCTCGTGATGGGTAACAGAGGTTGCATAGTAACTTTGTGGCCCAAGTCTCAACCTATGACTAGTAGATGGACGAGAGTTATTTTCTAAAAAAGAATGTTTTTTGAGGATTACAAGTATTGACTAAAAAATTCTAAGGATTAGGCTGTGTGTCCATCTCTAGGATCATGTTAGTGTCTCTAAATTGCACCATAAATAACACTGTCACTTCAACAACCATTAAATCTCTTGGATTATAGGACAGAACAGCTTGTTGTCATGTGCATTGATATTTTAATGATACTGACTGATCTAGATGTTACCTGCATTGATATTGTAATGATTCTTACTGTTTGAGAGGTGGGAGCAGATGTTCAGGTTATCATTATGAAAATAAGTTCACTTGTTTAAGAAGACACTGATGTTAGAGGGCAGGACTGATAAAAAACTTGATTGAACAGAAACTTCTCCTACTCCTTGCACACTAGGTCCATTTAATATAATTGGTCAGTGTGATAGCTTGTGGAAGGGAAAGAAATGAGGATTCTTTCACACTAAATCATGATATAGGACTGTGGATAAATGATCCACACCTCATATAAAATGTTACAGGTAATATTACTAGTCTTGAAGTTAAAACTGCTTTTAGTAGGCTTTAATAACAGGTATTGAGATAAAATAATGTTCTAGTTATATGGCTATTTATTAGTATAGAGGTTGTGTTTATATGCTCAAGCAAGGAAGCAGCATCTATATGGTATCACAGCTATCATAGAAATAATAGCCTCATTAAACTTAAAATAATTCGCTCTTCTTTCTTCAATGACCATCTGTCTTTTCTACAGGCCAGGTAGATGACCTGTATGGGCTATAGTTGGAATCATCACCTCTGCTTCTTTCAAGTCATTGATTCCAGTACTAATATTTCAACTCCTCTGGGAAGGTAGTATTGTTTTTGGTTAGTATTTGTGTATGTTGACTCACTTTTAGTGGCTTCTCACATGAACTTTGCTATACTAATTGCCTTCATTACACAGGTCAGGGAACCCATGTCGGTGTTGTTCCAGTTGTTGCATATGTATTTCATTTATGCATTCCAGAACTGAGGAAATAATCCTAAAATTAGTTTGGAGTTTCATCAGGCCCACTGTAAAATGAGAACTAAGTACACAGATAATCTGATCTCCATAAGCCATACTCTGGTGAATGATAGTGATAATTTGGGTAGCCATGAATTAGTACCAGTTGATAGCCAAGGACCAATAGCTAACTAAAATTAGCTTTTTTCCTTTTCCCAAATGCATAGTTATCAATGTAAAATACTATTATTCCCTGTATGGAAATCTCTAAGAAAGATTACACAATGCATTATTGGCCACATACTGGAGTCTTGTCTTGGGGCCTGAGTCTATAAAAGTCTCAGTACTGAGGACTGATGGAGAGGCTGTAACTGTTTCTCTGTTTCAGGTTAAACTCTGTTCACCTGACTTAGAACTTGGCTGTTTGTAGATATCAAGTAACAATGTAGTATTCTCTCTCTCTACTTCACCCTGGTAACACTGTGATAAATAGCCAAATCTATCTGTCTGCGGGAATCAGCTGTTCTTACAGTTTTTTTTCCTCTCTTTGTTCATTACCACATTCACCTTGCTTTCAGTGGTTGAGTACAATCACTTGTCCTTGCTACTTGGAAATGAAATTACTCTAATTGTATTTGGGTTTCTCAATTCAGAGAACGCAGTCCCACTGTGAGGTGTGGGCTATAGAGAAGAATAACCATGGAACTCTTCAAAGATGTGTGAACTCCACTCACAAATTAGTTTTCTTCTAGAAAGTGGAAAAAATGTTTTTGGGACACTTCTACTATAAATAATTAAGTCTTAAATGACAAAGCCACTCTATCATTTAAATCTTCCTAAATCTTGAATTTCTTTTTGTATATTTAGATGAGACAAATTCAATATTTCTAATTTGCTCAGGGCAGGTTACCTTTCGATTTACCAATCAAGTAGACTACTATACACCGTTTAATTCTCCAAGGTATCTATGCTATCTCTAGTGAATCTGTGTCATGCTATCTCTGGTGAATCTGTGTCATGCTATCTCTAGTGAATCTGTGTCAATAAATTCAGCTTAATTGAATTTAATATTATTTCCATCATTATCCCATATCTTTTAGATTCATTCCTATATATTTGTCCTAGAATTTTATATGTATTCATTAGCAAATTTAAACTTTAGACAGATATTTTAGGGTAAAGTACATTTCCTCACTGGTTATGGTTTGTACTTCATAGGTCTTCTGAGGCTGTAGTCTACTACAAATCTGAAAGCAAAGAATGGTGCTGAGATATGGTTCTGATTGGAGTCAATATTTTCTTGCATGATCCTTCATCTAGGGAAGCCATTAAAATTTCCTTAGTCAATATTCTATTTTCCTCCTAAAAGAATAGTAATGTTGATTTTACTGTGGGTGAGAGTCTGATACCTCTGTAAGTAGGAGGGCTGCTTTTACTGAGGTTGGAGTGCCATCATTCAAATTTAAGAATTTAAGATTTTAGTATTCCATCTTTATCGGGGTCTATCCATTTGTCCTCATCCCAAATGAAAAAAAATTCCATACCTTCTCATTCAATGCCCTCACTTTCCACAATGGACATTCTGAAATACCAGAAGTTCAATTTGTACTGAAATTTACCCAGTCAGAAGATGAGTTTCTGCATTTGATTTCAGCCCTCAACCTATGGGGATAAGAAACAGGAATCTCCTTTAAGGCACACATAGGGCATTTGTTATTTATCTAACATGAGCTAGAAATCTGAACTCCTCAGATCCTCCTTTTCTTTTACCATTTTGTCTAAAGACATTGCAAACATCATCTCATTGTATTTTTTAGTTTTTCCACAAATGTTAGAATGTATAGTGTACTTACCCAGTTCCTTGATTCTTATAAGTGTTTGATTAGTAATGTTTTATGTACATTGTGAGATTATATCATGGATTATGAGGTTCTCTGTACAATTGAAAATAGCTTATAATTAGCATTTTTTATTCTAAACAATTAGAGAATTAGCTCATTAAATTCTGCCCCTTAGGAATTTCTCTTGCTACTGAAGTCTGTGTATGTTCTCTTATTGTTCTACTTACTGCTTAACACGATATATCCAACAAACTATATATGTGCATGAAATTTATTGTAAGGAATAGGTTTACATTAGAGTGAAGACTGAGTTTCTGCTGACAAACTAGAGATTTAGGAGAGCTCACGTTACAGTTTCATTCCTATCCAAGTCTCAAGGCATAAAATGACTGATTTCTCAGCTTAAAGATTATCAGGTAGAGAGAAAAATTCCCCTTTATGCTTCCTTTGATGTTCTCCTCAGACCTTTAGTGAATGTTATCAATTCCACCAACAATTAGCAGGGGCATATGATTTATTCATCTGTGGATTCAAATATTAATTTCACCCAGAAACACTCTCACAAATAGACTCATAATAATGTTAATCAAATAGCTGGACATTTTGTGCTCCAGTCCATTTGATTCATGAACCACTGTATTATCTACATCTTTTTATACATTTTAATTATTCTCATAACATCTCTCTTTGGCTATCAATTCTTCTGACAGTACTACTTCCATGTGATATATACATATATATGCAAAGGCATATACATATATGTATATGTACACATATATGTATATGTACATATATATACGTATATGTGTATGCCTTTGCATATATATGTATATATCAAATGCTGGAACAATGTTATGAATGTAGAAAGTTATGATGCCATGGAGACAGAGAGAATAGAAATAATATCCAATGAAAATTTGTAACTTGGGCCTGTCTTAATCAATGATGCAAAACTGCAGCTTCTGGGACTATGATAGAATTTAATAGAAACTATGAAAAGACATGTAAGTGCTGGAATAGTTTTAACATTTTCAAAAATGTTATTTTCACAAAAGACACAAGCTTTTTTTTCATCAATGACTGTAAAAGACGGTTCACATTTTATATTAGTGCACATATTTAGTTAATAATTATTAAGTCCAAATATAATTATGGGTTATTCTGTTCTCTAAAATGCCTTTTATAATTTGAAAGTAAGCTTTATTTAATTGTGTAGTTAATAAAAGTCACTGTGGGTTGAATAAAGTCTGATTAAAATTTTTGCTTAATTAGAGATTAAAAAATATAAGATTAATTTTGTTTATATAGAATATAACAGGGAATTGCTAAATTAAAAAAAAAGACACATGGAAATAACCTAAAACCTAGGTTAAATAGGTGACTCAGTGCAACTTTCTATCATTTTCCTTTCTCCATCAGCTATTTAAAAGCCAATGGGCTGGAGATATCACTCACAATGACTGTTAGACAAACGCAAATGCTTTCGATCTGAAGTTGAATTACTTCAAAGTAATGAATAATTTCTTTGACCTGTAAAAGGAAATTGCCTGTGGATTGAGGGGAATTTATATATGGAAAGACTCTTCAGTATCAAATTCAAGAACTTATTCTTCACTTATTGAATATCTCACTTATTGGACATTCTGCAATGCAAATTCAAATTGCTCACAGATACATATTATTTATTATTAGCTCCATAATTTCTCAAATATTTGCTCTTAATTTATTATCAAATTCACTATAATATATCTAGTTTTCTTTTTTCTTTTTTAAGCATTAGAAGTTACTTAATTTAACAGGTACAATAATTAAGCAATAGAAGTGATACAGATACTCTACTTTTTTCATTTAAAAATATTTTTATTGAGGTAGCTGTGATTACAACAGCATATATGATTTAAGGGTTTAGATTCATACCTCTTAAAATGTACTTTACTACTACACCAGACCTACTAATTAAACTTAATTACCCTCCAACACAGTCCACTGATAGCCTACTCCGTTTATTCCTGTCCTCATCCTTGCTTTCTTGTAGGCCCACTTCTTCAGTCCATTTTTTGGTGTTTATTTTGTTTATTTTTGTCTATTTTAATTTTTATATTCCACAAAAGAGTGGACTTATCTAATATTTATCTTTCTTCTGGTTTATTTTGCTTTGTATTATCCTCTCCAGTTCCATGCATGCTATTACAAATAACAAAATTTTTTACAACTGAGTATTAATTTCCTGTGTATACAGTCCACAAACTCTTAATTTAGTCATTTATTCTTGGGTATTTATGTTGCTTCAACAATTTGTCTACTCTATATGAAGTATGGTGACCAGATGAAAGCATAACCTAATGTATACTGAAGCACAGTAACCTAAGGAACAGAGCCTAAGGGATCTAATTAAATAGCCCATAACTTACTGACTCAGTTTATTCGTATGCAGCCCAGTTTCTCCTTGAATCTTCCTCATTTTACTGTCATGTCAGACCATGTACTACCACCAGTGATAGCCCACCCCGACACCAGTACATGTAAAATGTAAATAAACCCTTAAATCCCTGTTAAGGGTACTCAGTTTTTGAATATGAATCTTCTGAGTCAGTACCAGTACTAATAAACCTACTTTTGCCTCCCCTGGTATCCTTGTCCCTGATTGCCTGGGCCGGGAATGAATGATCCTCATTCCCTGATTGCCAGCCTCCATAGTTGGAGCAATGACTGAGTATTGAATACCTTTCTTGTTCCCTGATATCTTTCATAAATAATGCTGCAATTTGCCACAACCATTTTATGTTTTCATTCTCTTTATTTACTCTTTATTTTTTGAGTAAAGAGTAAACACATTGAAATGCTTCCCCTTTGTCTGTCTACTTCTTGAGTGAAAGTAGAAGTAGGACAACACTGAATTAGTTTTCATGCTAAAGAAAGCAATCAGATATGGTAAAAATATAGTAAGTGACAGGGAGTCCAAATAGATTGTAAAGAACTAAACTTCAGTTACAAGGAAAGCAGCATTATAAATGAGTTGATCCTAGATCAGAGATTGACTCCAATTTTCAATGTTCTATTCTTCTTACCTGATCTAGAAACCTTGATAGACAAGTGCACATTGTAGGCAGAATGAGGTCAATGTTGTACAGAGATGTCTGGCCTTTGATCGAATAATTTTCTCAGGCAGTATCTATGTCTAGTTAGTATTATCACAGAGTCTATTAATTTGACAAGTCATTCTAAATTTTGTTCCTGTGCAATAATAGAAAAATATGAAAAGGATTAAAAGGGGAAATTAAGATTAGTAAAGACAGAAACTGCCCGTGAAGGGCAACAAAAAACAATCAAATGCAAAATATTGTCCTTTGTTTTCCTTGACTTGGAATGAAAGACTTCTTTGGAGGACTAGATTAAAGAAAATAGAGTGAAATGACATTGGTGTTGTTCTTTATATTGTAGAAATTTCATTCCAAACTCCTTCAAAGTTTCATTCTTAATGCTCTATTTCTTTCCATTCTAACAGAATAAAAGTAGGAGGAATATTTTCTCATTTTTATTTATTTTGCAGCCTATGAATTGACATGCAAAGAGACTGCTTATGAATGCATTATGTCTACATTAATAAGGTTTGTATTAATAAGGTTCATTGAGACTGTTTTGGTCTGTTATCCCAAGGGGTGTTGTCCAATTTATTCAGAAAGTAGGCAGTACCCTAGTAGATGAAAAAGGCAAATGAGAATGAATGTTTTAGTTTGATCAAACAATTTAATTATATATTGTGGATGCATTAGTCAAATTGTTATTTCAGAAATCATGATTATTTTCTCATTGCCAGATAATTATGATAATAAAAAATGTTGAAGCAGTAACATATTATCTAACAACTTGGTCAGTACACTTCAAGTCCACTCAGCGTAATATAACCATATTTGCTTATGTACAATATCTATTTGGGGTTGCAAATTCTTTAGTTAGAATATGCAGGAAGTCTTAATTTGGTAGTTTTTGAAAATATAACATTTTCTAATGTTGGCGAGATTGTGCTGATGGAAATAAACAATTTTAGAGTATTCTGGGGAATAAATTTGGGGAAATATTTTTCCATCATTTCTAGGCTCATATTATTTGAGGTGATAAAAAAACAGAAACTGGTATGACTTTGATATTTTCATAAAAAATGAAAATGCTGTCATAATAGAATAGTTAGATGGCTAAAGATATTCTCTGCCTATGCAAAAATTTTACAATAGTCTATAAGCTTTCACTACATTTCCTTCAACACCACCTTCTGCCCAAAGACAAATATATTTCTGCCCAGAAATGTGAAATTAATTTTTATTTTCAGAGTCACACATTTCCAAGAACATTGAACATTTTCCAGATGTTCCTGATTATTTGCTGTCAACACTGAAGACATGATGAAGACTTTAGATCTTGTTACAAGTCTAATAAAATGTATTGTTTATAGATTACATAACGTAAAACTCAATATTTTGTAGTGCAGTTTATTTCTTATATGGCTATTAGAACTAAATTAATAGCTACAGATCTAGAGGAATGAAAGGATTCTTGTTCCAACTGTGGTTACTAATTTACTACTTTAGGGAAAATTCAAAATATATTTTGAAAATCTATGGAAAACTCTCAGCACATAGTGAAAGTCTCCAATAAAACTATATTTTTATTAGCCTTGAAATTCCACTTTTATTAGATTATTTGAAATGACCAGAATGTTTGAAAATATCTTTATATAATGATATTAGTTTAAAATTTTATATAACAGGTAAGAAGTGTAAACTACTTAAATATTCAGCAACAAAAGATTTATTAAATTTTATACGTAGACATGATACACTGCAATTATTTCTATAGAACATAAAAAATATCATTACTTATAATTTGTATTTTGGGTGAAAAAAATATATATAAGACAATACCTAAAACTTCTTTTGGTAAAAACATATAAACAAGCTTGGTAAGAAGAGAAAATAAATATAATAAAATTGTCACAACTATAATCCTATAATTGCTCTAAGTAATATATTTTAAGGTCTTCTTTGTTCTTTATATATAGTTTACACTTTTGTGATAATTCTATACATTCTATAACAAGAGGAATAAAGAATAAAGCTTACTAAAACATTTAGTGTACCTGGAAGAATTAAGTCACCTTTTTATTTTATAAATCACATCTGGTATACTTAACTCATACCAGACTCAGAATCAGAAACCAAGTCTATATTTTCTCCCTATTTTTTTTTTTGCTATACAGTAATGAGTTTTGCACAGTTTGAATTAAAAGATCATTAATCCATTCAATGCTTACTATATGTTTTAAAAGTTATTTATTCAGACTTTGAATAAACTGCTAGAAATCTTAATGTAGTTTATATCTTTTCCATGAAGTCAAGTGAAACAAAATTACTCTTGCTCTGTGAACTGTGGTTTCCTTTCTTTGTCTATAGTAATATCTGACCTTACTAAACATAATTATAAATCAAACAGAGGCAGCGGAGGCAAAATTTTACTCAATTCCACTGTGTTAACTACTAAAGCTTTTGTTTGGAAGGACTGGACCAGTGAAGAGGAATACAAAGTTTTGCAATCACTCCCAGCAGAGTCCTTTAGCTCAGTTTGTTGTGCTTAAAATAATAATAATAATGATAATAATAATAATAATAATAATAATAATAATAAAAGTTAATAAATAAAATAATAACTAAGAGAAAGGAACTAGACATTAAAAAAGTGTTCAAACATCTAAACATCTAAATCCAGGGGACTTGCTTTTGCTGAGGTAGCTCCACTCATTCTCGATCGATGGTTTCTGATATGAGATTTTTTGATTTATTTCTGTTCAGACATTTGAATGAAATTTATGAAGCAGTACAATGGAGGATGAGTACATAAACCATTCTTAAGGTACAATTAACAGCTATATAACGCTCCTGCTGAGTTAATTTATATAGTATATCAAAAGGACATCCTTTCCATTGTGATCCCTTTAGGCACATGAACAAAAATCGGTTATGAACTACTAGCTAGAAAGCTCAGGCTCTAAGACTAACTGAATAAATTAAAGGATTTTGTAATGTGGATCTCTGTAAATCAAAATGTCACCTGATTTTCTAACTCATATTCATTGTTGTACACCAAGATTACCTCAATAGAAAATACTTTATTAAAGTAAAGTTTTCAAAGTAAAATAAAGTAAGATAAATAAGAAATTAATATTTTGAGACTTTTCATGTGAATATATTTAAAATCTATTTTCATAACTGTTTTGTGTGCATTTGGAAATACATAATACAGCATTTGAAGCTCATATACATATATATATGCCAGTTAAGTCACTTATTGTCTTTTTTATAATTTTATATATTTGTTTTAGTTTATTGTTTGTCTACTATCATTTCTAAGCAAGGTATGCTAGTCTTCTGTTACATTTTAAAAGTTATTAATATTTCCTTTTAGTTTTATCATTTTTCTCTATATGATTTGAAATTTGTTATTAATGACATTTACCACTGTGATATCTTCTAAATGGATGTGACAGTTTATTGTTATGAATTATTTTTAGTAATATTTGTCTTAAATTTTTCTGTATCTGTGATTAGAATAGTTATTTTAGCATTTCTCAGGGTTTTGTTTTTTGAGAGTATTTTTAAACAGCCTTTTTATCTTCAAATTTTCAGTTTTCTTAGATTTGTGTATAAGAAAGTATAGTCGAGTTCTAACTTTTAATCTAGCCTTATTTATTTGCATATCATTTAATATAGTTATAGATAATGTAATTATTATAAGGATTTGATTTTCCTCTTCTATATTTGTTTCTATATAGCGTGTCTATTTCATGTGTTTTTCTACATGCTTCTTATAATTTTTATTTATTTTAAAGCTGCTGGATAATTATTAATGTTAAATATATTTGATGATTTCCTATGATTAATTTGCTAGCAATACAGTATACCTTTCTTTTTACAGTCTGTCAGGTTATTTTTATCACATCAAAATTTGTAGAGTCTTAGACACTCTAAGACCTTTTTGTCTGTATTCTTATTTTTATACATTTTAACTGTACATTTTAAAGTTTGTGAAAGATTTATAGTTGCTATACACAGCCAATATTGTTTTATTTACTCATATCCATATACTTTAATGTGTTCCTTAATGCCTTCTTTTTGTTTATCTTTGCCTAAGAAGCATTCCAGATAAATTTGTAGGTAAGTATAAAGTAAAATGTTTTCTTATTAAAAAATGAATGAAATAATTTTGAAGCAATTAATTTTCTTCAAAATCATTTTTCTTGTTTGAAGATAAACAATATGAGTTATGAGGCTTATAATATATATATATATATGCTAATTGTACAAATTTTGAGGAAAGAAAAATGGAAAGCTTTAGTGCTACTTTCTTATATGTGAAATAGCATTAAGTATGCCAAAAACATATTACTACTTAAAAGGTGCATTTTTAAAGCCAAGAATGAAACAAAATTTATGACTTCAAGGCCACAAAGGTAAAAATGAATGCTGCCTATAGAATTTAGTAGTAGAAAACCGAGAATATTAATCAATAGGAAAACAAATGACCAGATGGCACAATTAAGTTCAAGCATATCTGTATTTATAATAAAGGTGAATGATTAAACTCTGAACTTTACAGAACTTTAAACACTTGGGACTAAGTCTGCATTAATTACAAAATAAAATTCAATGTCTCATTCATTTTAGCCTTATGCCAGTACTTAGTACTCTATTTGTATATTAGTACTTAGCATGTGTATTAGTACTTACTTAGTATTTGTACATTTCCAACATTACTTTTCTTTTAAATAGTACTTGTGTAAATGCTGCTATTAAAAGGCAGAAATAGACTTTCAAAGTGGATTTAAAATACAGCACTGAACTATTTGTTGCTTAGAAGAAATTCAATTAAAAAATAAAGTATTTAAATATAGAATAACAAAGAATTTATAAAATAGAAAAAGTATAGAGAAAGTGCAGTGGTTATATTCATTTTAAAATAGATTTCAGATCAAGAAGTTTTATCAGAAATAAAGTATTCAAAGGTGCTATGGATCAATTTATTATGTGCATGCAGCTATTAAATATTTTATATTCAGACAAGTAAGATAAAAATAAGTACTAAAGTCTCAGTGATTGAAAGATAAATAAAAATACTTTTTATTTAAAAAATTGTTTTTAAGCAATAGGAGTAAACAAAAATCAAGGAGTGGAATCAATCTTAATAAGAAGTCAAAATTATCATAAAACTGAACATTAGATTAAAATAAATTGAATTTACTTCCTTATTTAAAACAAGTCAAATGTTGAATAAAATATCTAATTATTTCAGTTTCTCATTTCCATGATTAGATATCATAACAAAAGGGAAATCAGAAAAGAGTTTAATTTTCATCAGAGAGAAACTTCATTTGACTATAACCTCTTCCATGTATTTTCTAGTTGATTTTAGTGTGATTTAGCATGAGGTTCTCATGAAATATATGAATCTGCAGCTATCTTCAATTTATTGTGGTAACTAAATGAAGTTTAATGACTAATAATATGATTGAGTTTATGAGGGAGAATAACTAATCAATATGAACGTCCATGTTTAAGTTCTCTCAGAATTCATTAATACCTCTAAAATACCAAGAAGTTTGTCTCCTTTTTAAAGTGTAGAAAGATTTATTATTCATTTCCCTTTTTTTTGGCTATGATATTAAGGTTGCAACCTTAAAATCATATTCATTAACCTACTGACTGTCATTTGTTTTCAATATATAGACTTATCTGGGTAAATCTGATCAACCTGTTTGTTTTTTTTTTTTTTTTTTTGTACAAAATGACTGCCTTTAGATAGTCTCCTTAAGGTGTGTGGCATTTTAAAATAACAGAGCTGTTGACATTTTCTTTGGACAAACATATTGATCTTTCAAAAATACCTACTTTGTTCCAGCACAGGAAAGTAATCTACTTTGCCCTTTTCCTACTAATATTCAGCTTACCACCCTTACCATTCTCTTGTCTCTAGAGTCTGGATATCATTAATTATTTTCTTTTCAAATTTTTTTTATTTTAATAATCTTATACAAATATCTTATTTTATCTCTATTGATATGAACACATCCATTATTATATGGATTATGCTTTTTGCAGTGTTGCTTTTGGTGAAAATGAACTGGGTAGAAGGATCTGCCCAAATAATTCCTTGCAACTGAATGTGAATCTAAACTTACTAAAAAATAAAAACTATAATTAAAGCAAAATAAACTGAAAACAAAATAAGGGATTGAAAAGTGCTAATGTAGGTAGATTTTAGGAAATATAATTAGAGATGTTTCTTTTCTGACTCAAATTCTGTACTGTGTCCTATCCTGGAAATCTTAGACAGTATTCTAATGGAGGAAAAATTCTATAAAGTTCATTATAAACTGAAAAATTAGAATATGGGAAGTAATTAGATAAAAATACCATGTCGTTGTAAACTGTAAATATACTAAGGCTGATAACTTTACTGTGATTGTGTAAAATAATGTCCTTGTCATAGCTAATGATCACTAAATCATTTAAAACTAAAGGGTCATAGTAAATATAACTCTCAGGGAAAAAAGTATGTGTGTGTATGTGTGTGTGTGTGTGTGTGTGTGTGTGCATGTGTGAGTACATGCACATGTGGGGGGAAATAGAAAGCACATGTACAAATGATAAAGAAATTGTATATTTAGTTGATTTGGGCAGAGTACATGAGTTTTCTTTGTAATCTTTATTACAAACTCTAAGTTTGAAATCATTTCTACATAAAATGTAAAAGAAAATTTGCCTATTCTGAAATATGATTTCTCTCCATATACATATAGGCGAGAAATAGGCGTTATATCAAAACTAAGAAAATCTATGTTTAACATTTTAGAGGAAGCATAAATGGCATTTTAAGTTATAAATCATTCATAGTTTTAACAAATGAAAATATAATGAGGAAACAAAGCACTGATTAGAAGGATATCTTTGTAAAAGTCATAGTCTTAGAGAATTGCTATCCCCAATAAAAAGAATCCTTAAGTATTAACAATAAGAATTGTTAATTCTTATTAACAATTATACCTGGTTAAAAAAATAGATTAAAGACCTGAACATCTCATTAATGAAGATACACAGATGGCAAATAAGCTTAAAGGAAAGATATTTGACATTGCATGTTATATACATACCTATAAAAAGTCCAAAATCCAAAACACTAGAACTAATATTGGCAATGAGATGTAGTAATAGGAACTATTTTTTCATCAGTGGGAATGCAAAATGGCACAATCACTGTGGAAAATAATTTGGCAGTTTCTACTAAATTCAGTATAGTCTTACCATGTAATCCACACATCACATTCTGTGCATTTATTCAACAGAATTGAAAATACACCATTCTAAAACATACAAACCAAAGTTTATAGTAACTATATTTATAATTGCCCAAATTTTGAAAAATCCAGTCCTTTTTTAGTCAGTATATGGATAAATAAATGGTGGTACATCCAGACAATAGGACAGTCAATGGAAAAAAGAAATGGACTTCCAAGCCATGAATATCTATGGTGGTAGATAAGTGAAAGGTTGAATAGGCTGCATACTGTAGGAGTCCAATAACATGCATTCTAGATAGTCTAGAGAGAATCAATGTATGTAAATAAAAAATGATATCCAAAAGGGAAATGGGAAGGGGTGAATGGATGAATACAAAGAATTTTACAACAGTGAAACTGTTGTAAATCATACAGAAAGAATAATTTCACAATTATTAGCTTTATGGAATTATAAAATAATTTCACAATTTTATTAGTTCAGAAGTTTTCTTCTTTGAAGATTTTTTCTGAGCTTTTTGTCATGCTAGTCTACCCCTACGCATGAAGTAGGAAGTTTTTAATTCCTTTCAAGAATTCAGCCCTTAAGTTCTCTAGAAGTATCTTTACTAAACACTTCAGTTCTACAAGCTCAAGAGTATCTATCACTGGATCTCACCATAGTTTATATAGAATATACTACAATGGTGGACATAGCATTATATATTATCCCAAATCCAAAGAATGTATACCACCAAGAATGAACCCTAAAATAAACTATGAATTTTTATGGGATAATGATGTGTCAATGTAGTTTCCTCAGTTGTAAAAAAAAAAAAAAAAAAAAAAAAAAAAAAAA
>PVHY01005898.1:46824-79031 GCA_004024945.1 Uropsilus gracilis | reverse complement strand
GCTGTAGGAGCTCTTTGTGGATCTTTGTTATCAGACCCTTGTCACTTGTCTGCAGGGCAAAAATTTTCTCCCAGTTGGTTGGGTTTCTTTTTGTTTTGTTTATTGTCTCTTTTGCTGAACAGAAACTTTTTAGTTTTATATAGTCCCAGTTGTTTATGCTTTCCTTCATTTTTTTGCTGGCCATTGTTTTTTCCCCAAATGGATTTCTGAGGTGAAATTCGTGAAGGGTTTTGCCCAAGTTTTCTTCTATGTATTTTATGGTTGCAGGTCTCACTTCCAGGTCCTTTATCCATTTTGAGTTAATTTTTGTACAGGGTGTGAGGGTGTTATCCTGGTCCATTTTTTTTACAAGTTTTGATCCAGTTTTCCCAGCACCGTTTACTGAAGAGGCTATCCTTGTTCCAAGGTAAGTTATTTTGCCCCTTTGTCAAAGATTTTATTATAGCTTCATGATGTTCAGAATCAAATCTTCCATTTGGTGCTGTAATTCTTGTTTTGTTTGTTTTTTAACCTGAGGCTCTAGGAAGAGATAATGACTCTTCTGTTTGTTCATTTGGTTGGAGATAGTGAGTAAAGTAAAATGTGTAAAATCCTAAAAAAAAAAAAAAAAGAAAGGGAAGTCACATGAGAGTTTTGACCCAAAGTACATAGTGTGCATTGTTAGGTCACATGGCAGGAAATAATCCAACCTGTGGAGTCCGACTAGAACTCTCAACCACAACCATCACTGTGACCACGGTGTTTAGTTGAACTGAACTTTCAGCCTCTGTGTTTGCAGCTAGACATGCCTACTTAAGGTTAATACCAAGTACTCATGGATTACATAGTTAGATCTCATGCTATTATGGGGCCTGGGGCAGAAGGAGCAAATGGTATCATTGATCAATAGGCTGGTGCTTCTGCTGTTACACGTTTGCAAGTTTCTGTGCTACAGTTGCACTGTAGAGACCTTGTTCTTATTCCAAAAGCATCATGTGAATGCTCAGTGGGAACTAGTAGGGACAGTTACTTACTACTCCAGGTTCCCTTTTGCCCCTTTAACAGAATCACCTCTTCCATCCCTCTTCTACCTTAGTGGTAGACTGTAGCATAACCGTTTTTGTCATCAGTTGTACTGCAACCATTCTGGTCATGACACCAATTGTCATGCAAGCATCAGACTCTCCAAGCTGCATAGGTTCTTTGTTGGTGTGGCAATTACACAGACACACCAGGCAGGCCAGGACCAGGGCCAGGGCCAGGCCCAAAACCATTGGTGCTGGAAGGCATGTGAGCCCCCAGCTCCCCAGAATCTTCATGCTGTTTCTCCAGCCTCTTTCTCTCTGGAATGCTCTCTCATAACGTGCTCTCTCTCTCATCCTCTCCCTGATGTGGTGAGGCCACCTTTTATCCTTCCCTCCAAGATCCAGGTGTGCCCACTTACACATGCACACACCCATTGGATTCAGGCATGTAATCATGGAGCAGATGCAATATCACAGGTGCTGGTCATGAAGGCTAATGGCAGAAGGGCAAAAGCAAAAGTCTTGAAAAGCTCGTTTCCTTTACAAGACATTATGCTCTGCTTAGTGTCAGTTTAGGGTTCCTAACTGTGCATGTCCTCCAGAGACCTGTACTCTGGTAAAGAGAGATGCATCCCCTGGAAAGGGAAACCCAAACTCCCCTCCCCCCACTACTCCCTGCCCACCCAGGGTTGCACAAAACCAGCAACTACCCATGGGGAATACGAGCATCCCTGGTCCTCCAGAGAACATGGCTGTGGGGGAGCTATGGTCCAGAGCCACCAACAACACTTTCATCTGTCAGTAGCACAAGCCAGGACCACTGTTCGACTGAGCATGCAGCCTGGCTTGACTATTTATATTTCCCTACTTTATCTCCTCTCCATAAGGTTTTCCTTGGGAATACCAACCACAGCAGTAAATTATATGCCAACTCCATGGCACAGGAGAAATGATTTTATCAAAATTGCTTGCACATCTTTCAGTCCCTCACAACAGATTATAAAATACTTAAAATCCAGGCCTATCTCATCCCGCCCTCTAGCATTACATTTCCTTCCATGTTTTAGAGTCCCAAATATTAAACTGAAGTGATGATTGATATTGCAGGAATGTGTGAAGAACTAGATTTAAAAGGACCAAATACTCTTAATAATGTATTCAACTATATTGTTGCCCTTTAGATTCATAGCACATCCAAAAGCTATATTCCTTTTTTTTTCCACTCTAAAATTTAAATATGTTCACAGGTCTGGATTCTACTCAATCCTATTAGTTACTCAACATTTTTTAAACATTTACTGGATAAACATCCAGTTAATTTTTTTCTTGCTCATCACTCAAGTGAAAAAACATCAACTTGAGCTAGCTTAGTTGTGAAAGGAATTTTTTTGAAAGAAATGGTGATGTCCTAGCATTGTATAAACAGTTGAACACTGGATTACTAGAAAGGACAAGACCAGAATATCTGAAAACCTTTGATGCACAAGTGTAAATATAGACCATCGCTTTGGAGAACACCATTAATATGACTGTCACCCTCAGTCTCTGCATCTTGGAGCCTTTCGTTAAAAATCCCAAGTATGCAGGATCACATGCTTAATTTATGTGCCCATCCCCTCCCCCAAATAACCAGCTATGACCAGAGGGTGTCAGAAATCACTGCGTGAGAAGGGGGAGGATTTTTATAAACAGTAGAACTCTCCCCTGGAGGTGTCCAGCCAAGAAAGGCATCACGTTAGACACTTTAGGTGATTTCGGGACTACTGGAAGAGCCTCTGAGAGGATTTATGACCAAATACTCTCAAAAGAGCTAAAATGCATCTCAAATAATCACCGCCAACTAACACAAATGAAAATTGACAAATTCCATGAGCATGAAACAAAATACTTCAGGGGCTCAAACCAAGCCCAAACCATGCTTGATGGATGTAGCCAGGGTTAAAGCCAGTTGGGACAAGGAGAATATCTTTTCTGAGTTATGTTTATTGAGGTAATGCAGGACCACATCGTGCTATCTGCTCCAGGATTATGTGGTGAACCTCCACCCTGCCCTCCATCAGTGCTGCAACGATCCTCCACCATAACCTTGGGCTCCCTCCCTCTCATACTATCACCCCACTGTCCTCTCATTCTGGTTGCTTCAATTTTGCATTCAGATGTTCAGAGTTTATTATTGGTTTGGTTTTGAATGACTCTTTGTTTTGTTTCTCTATAGTCCACATATTAGTGAGCCCTGCTGCTATTTGTCTTTCTCCTGAATTATTGCACTTGGCATTATGTTAAGAGCCCAAAAAAGGGTTAGATAGACAAACTATGACTGACTGGAGGCTTGCTGTCTTTGTTGGAAGCCAGAGAACATTTTAAAGAAGGACTAGAAAATAGGTACAAAATGAAAGACCTTGGGGGCTGGTGTGGGTACAAGGACAGGACTGCCTGGATAATGTAGAGGCGAAGGCTTCAGACAAAAGGAATGAGGTGATCAAAACTGTACTTTTAAAAGATCAATCTGATTACACCCACATTCCCCAAACACTGCTGTTAGGAGGACTAAAGTTCCAATTTCCTGTACTTTCTAGATGTTTGATTATGTGGAGGCACCAATGTAAATGATTTCACTTCCTTTAGGGAACTCATGTGTGGGAAGGTGTTGCATTGCTGATGTTTCTCAGGTTGTGCGTGTGTGTGTGTGCAGAGTGAAGAATGAGGGCAATTATCCAGAAAAATCTTGATTACAAGGCTCCCATTTACTTGATAAACCCTGAGTGTTACTAAAAAATGGTGTGTGTGTGTGTGTGTGTGTGTGTGTGTGTATGTGTGTGTGTTCTGTTTTTCACCTGTAGTTCTGTTTGATTTGGGGTGTTATATTGAGTCATCGAGATAACTGCATCATTCCCCTCTTTCCTGGTTTCTGTCACCAGGACCCTCATGAAGCATGAGACCCGTTTCTTTCTGCCCCTTCAAGTTCAGTATTTAGTCCACATTGTTAAAGCCTAGATCTGGTTCCCATAGCCATAGGTTAAGAATGCTAAGTCAGAATTCTGGGGGGGAAAGAAGAACCTCTCACCCCCAAGATGTGCCCGGAGTTCCTTTTCCAAACCAGGCCTACTTCTTTCTGTTTCCAGGTCTAGGTTCCATTTTCAGGAGGGGAACTTGAAACCAGTGCTCTGTGTTTAGATAGAGATTCAGGCTACTCTCATTTTCTCTGAGTAGGCAGGAAGAAAAATGCCCTGGGAACCTACTAAATCGTAGGGTAGTTGCCTCCATCACTTGAAAATTGCCCTCTAAGATGATACGCCATAGGAACTTGGATAGTCAAGATTTCTCTTTCAAATATTCTAGGTATTATTTAAAGAGTTTGTAAAAATAAAATAAATAAATAAAAACAACCAGGAAGTCACTGGTGACTTCTGCCTTTTCATAAAGTCTAGATATAGCATTTGTCAAGTTAGTAGGGATGAGTTTTCTCCCATAGCATCTTAATTGAAGAACATTCACATTATTTTTCTTAATATTTCTTAATGGGGGAGAGAAAAAAATAATATTTCTTAATATTTTGAACTCCCATTCATTTGAGCATTCAAGCAATCTTAGATCTCTGCTAATCGAGACCCAAAACCCCAGACCCATCATCCCTTTTTTGGGTACTGTATAAGCCCTTCAGTATTGTAATGGCCTCAAGTTTCCAGTGGGCATCGATACAATAGAGTCAGGGAACTCCATCATGACCAATATGGTTGGTATGAAATACTCATCTCAAAGGATCTGTCTCTTGCTTTCGAGACCTGGGATTTAAAAATCATCTTCAGGGGAGGGGACAAAAAAAATAAAAGTCATCTTCTAAAAATATTTCATGTTTATGTCTACTTCAGGAAGCTACTGGTTGGCCCCAGAAATATTCCAATCTGCCATTCCTTTCTTAATCTAAATCAAGTCTTCTAAATTTAGTCTTCTAAATCAACTCACCTCATTCCAACTTCAAGTTTGTGTGAATGGGAAAGATGGATCAGATCTTTTAGAAATTCAATGCTTAACTCTCATTGCTAGGGTGAATGATTTTACATGGAAACAAGGCCTTTGTTGCCCTATGATGAATTCATACAACCCCCAGTTCTAGAAGACTTCTGGTGGGTTTTCTTATGTAGGTGGATGGAGTTGGGAGGGTCTGAAGCATTTTGACTAATTAACCTTAAGAGTTTACATTTTTGTTGTTATAAAAACACTAATAAATAATCAAGGCAAAATGAGGATTCAAGGAATGTAAGAAAAATATCATGATTGTGCTTCAGATTGTCCAGGGTTCTTTATTCTTTTCTGGGCTAACAGATGAGATATTTTTCAGTTGTTATTTCAGCAACAGCAATAGAAAGCTCCAGGCCTTGAGCAAGGGGCTTCATCAGAAGCTTCCTAAGAAAAAGAGACCTTTACTCACTTTTTCCAAGTTCAGTTCTTAATTCCAGTATTAAGATCTAAATCTGATTTCCATACCCCTAGCTTTAATGACTATTGATACTCAGTTTCCTCTTCATCTTGAATATCTTTCTCTTGATATCAAATGTGGCTACATATGAAAGCATTATTTTGTCTTATTGCATCTAGGACTTCCAAGTTTGGAAGATTCCTTGATTGTGGGGAATTTATTGAATCCAGACCAACTTCCTGATAAGCATAGAGTTTGCTGATATTTTTATTAACTATGTTTTTCAAGGATATATTCCATTTCATTTAAATTGCTGAATGTGTTAGCATATAGTTGTTCATAATTTACAATTACTGTTCCATTATATGTTGGGTCTGTAGTGATAACCCTATTTTCATTTCTGAGATGATAATTTGTAAGTTTCAATATGTTTTACACTTATGAGAGGCTTTTATAAATTTTTAAAGTATTTTCAAGACTAAAAATTGGACTTTATATTCCCTTTTCCTTCATTTCTTATATTTGTCTTCCTCATAGTTTAAGAAGTCACCATTTTTTTTGTAATTTAGAATTATTTTTCTAGGGTAAAATTTTAGATTGAGATTATCAGGTGAAAACATATGGGATAATCAGACTTTAGTTTCATTTTTGACAAATAGTATGCCACAAAGTCTTCACCTATTCCTATCCATAGCGTGTGTGTATACAAATTTCCCTGAAGTCCTATCAAGAGTGAATGTTTTAATAAAATTGTCAATTTTAAATAAAATGTCTCTAGTTGCTTGATTTGCACTCTTCATTGCTATTGGAATTTAAGTACATTTGTTAAGTTTACTAGCTGTTGATATTTCCTCTTTTATAAATTGTCATTTGTCCATTTTTATGTTCAGGCATTTATTTTTTAATTAAATTTATTTTGCTATGTTAAAACTTCTAAACATTTACTAAAATATTTTATTATATATGATATGACCTTTATTATAATCTAATTAATATACAAATACTTTTTGTTTGATATAAAGTAAAACTCTAGTTTGGAAAATTTTTGTTAACTTGTTAAATAAATAATGTTTCTCTTTTGAATAGTAGTATTTTTTCCTCCATTGGCTTCTGATACTAGTCTCATAATTTACAATATGTTGTGAAATTTTCCTGAACTATCTACTTTGTTTCATACATATTTTAGCATGTCTTTGTTCATATTCAGTTCATTTTAATTGTCAAAGACTTGAAATACTATTTTATATCTTCTGGAGCATGTCTTCTTACAGTTTTCCCCCCCTTAAAAGAGAAATTGATATTCTTGAGAAGTATATTTTTTTCTTTAGCTAACTAAAAATCTTTAAGAGATATTATAATCAATTTTTCATTAAACACTTTAATATTAAATAGATTGCTTGAGTTACCATCTTCAATTCTATCCTTTCTTCCTGTATTCCAAAGGATAAAACTATTGTAAATGCAATAAGTGTTCATTTCTTACATTTAAAATTATTCAGGATACATGTATATAAATTGATAAGCTATATATGACTTTTTAGAAATTTAAATTTTACACAACAAATATCACACTGTATCTCTCATCTAGTTTCTTATCTTATTCACAATCATAGTTATAATTATCAGTGAACTATATGAATAATTCATATTGTCTTCTATGCAAGTTTTAAATAAATCATTTTTAAAATGTATTTGTAATTTATTTTTTTGTATTTTTTTAATTGTGGGACTACTTCTTTCTCTGGTAGAAAGTGTTTGTAATATATACCACACATAATGTTTGTTCCTGAGTTCCCAATTTTAGTTCATCAATGTATTTCTATTTTTGTATCAGTTTCATTCACTTATAATTATGATGGCATAGCAGCAACACTTAAAATATTTAAGCGCAAAACCTGCCTCCTGTCATTCTTTTATCTGACAGCTGACATAGTTTCATCTAATTTATTCTTTTGCTTATCTGAAGTCTAGAAATACCTTTCATATTTTCTATTGTACTGAATTAGAAAATTGAGTATTAAAGAACATGTTTAGCATATAGAGTCGTTATCCCAAGTCATAGAACTAGTGCCAATTTTATTCAGGTTCTTTCCTGTGTTTCAATGAAGTTTCTTTCCTGTATTTCAATTTCTCCATAAATTATCTAATTTTTTTTATCAGATTTAGTCATAGTGACCTAATAGTTCTGAAATGGTATCTTTTTTCCTTTTGCGTATTATTGAATTTGGTTACTACTGGTGCAATTTTATAATTTTAGTTAATTATATTTTAGTTAAAATATGTCAAATTGTAATATAGATACAGAATAATATATTCCCTTCTTTATGATCTTATTTGGTTATCATCACCATTATTATTTCATATTCTTATAACTCTATTTATTTATAAAATTTCTTTAAGAAGGTCATGCATTTGAAATCCTCCAGAGAATATTTATATTCACTTCTACCAATTGTCTGGGAACAAAAATATTCTTGTCCATTTTAAAGTGTCAAGTCTTAGATTTTCAAGTTCCAAATATCTATATTCAGTTTCCAGGTCCCCATGAGACTGACATAGGTTATAGATTTTCAAAGTTAGCTTTTCTTCCACCTTCAGCCAATACCAATGTTGAAACTGAAAATGCTATATCTTTTCCTTCTCTGCCATGGGAGTATGTTTTAAAAGCTAGATTATTCCTCAAATTCTTTGTGGTTTCATACTTCATTCAAGAAGAGGATCTTTATTCTGAATCCACGCCCTTCACTAGGTCATTTTTTGTGACCTAGCTCTAGCTGTTGAGACTGTTAAAACTAAAGATATAAGCCTATCTCTTCTGCTAAGTTCATCATTTTGCTAAAAAATTCCTTTAAAATTTCATGTTATATGAACTTTTTAGTGGTTTTGTAAAAGAAAAGTTTCAGACTCTCTGGAGATTGTCAAATCTCCAGAATGGAAGCTATTAGCAGGAGCTTACCTGCTTACTATTAAATTCTAGCACCTAGTACAATGACTGACATGGAACAGACACTATGTATAATGTAGTAGAATAAATTAGTTTAAATGCAAGTTGTTGTACATACAATTTTTTGCTTCTGGATCAACTCTGCAGGGTAAATTGAATTTCTTAGTTCAATATATGGATAATTTTATTATGTCTCTTATCTCACACACTGCTATACTATGCTTTAGCAAAGATGTACAATACATAAAGTAAGCTAATACATTAGCAAGTATATTAGATATGCTGTAAACTTTTGTTGAATGTTAATTATTCCCTTTCACCTCTGAGGCATGTGCACATCATTATTCAGCCTTTGCTATGTAATGTGCGTTCCTTAATGACCTCTAAAACACTGAACAGAATGCTATGGAGGTAAAAAATTTGCTTTGCTACCAATACTGATTTTCACACATTCATTTGGCCTTTACATTGTGACCCACATTTCAAAGACAGGTTAATTAGCATGCATAAAGAATAGCTTTCCCTCATGAGACATGACTTCATTGCATAGCTAAGGTCACAGCCTATTCTCAATTTCTCTTCTACCCAAATCTACACTTAGAGAATTTAGATTTAAAATTTATTTAGAAAATTTAGAAAAACACAATTGTCCTAATATTCTTAGGAACAATTTTGACCATGAAAGGTTAAGTGCTTTCTTGGGAAACTTAAACTTACGTAATAAGAATTTTCACACACAATAAACCAGGATCAGTAGTCTTATCTGCACTAATGGGAATGATATTTTCCTAAAGAATAAAGGTTCTCTTGTGTATTAATTAAGCTTTGGTAGCAACTGATATAGACAAGAATATCTCCAGGACCTGAAGTGTTCTCTATTATGCAACTAGAGTCTAGAAAATCAATGTTGGGATAAATATATACTGGGAATATCTTCTTGATGCTTTAGAAAGAATTAACCAGTGCTTTGAGAAATAGGTGTGTGTGTGTGTGTGTGTGTGCGTGCGCACGCATGCAGATAACATGATACAAGAAGAGGTGTTCATTTTATATTTACTGAATAGAATAAAATCAAATTGACATGTAAACAAAGGGTTCCCTTTTTTGCTTGGCATACAGGAATCTGATGTTTCATGTTATATCCAGTTTTCTTGGGAGAAGGAACTCCTGTACCAAAGAGGAGGGTAAAAAATGAGGGAGGGGGACACAAAAATTTAAGATGGTTCACAGGTAAAAAGGTGATGGGAGATCCTTGGGGCAGACAATGAGGAAATTTATATATATATATATATATATATACATATATACATAAAGATATATATATATATATATAGGTGCAATCTATTGAACAAATAAATTTAAAACAAAAAACATGCTTCTTCCTCACTCCCTCACTGCTTTGATGAACCACTAGACCAAACAGCTTAGAATGTTCTCCTGTTTTTAGCATATCCTTTTTTCATTTCTCATACAAGAGTCTAGGCTGACACTCAATATCAGTGTTTTGACTCCTCAAATTTGGGTAATTAATCACAAAGTTTGAATCTGCATCCTTACAAGTAGTCATTGATAAGTTGCTTATCCAGGGCTAGTATATTGGCTAGAAGAACTACTACCAGGTGCCAAAACTACCAGCAAAGAGAAATAAAAGGCAAATGCTACTGAAATGTTGCTTGTGTAATCATTAACAGACAAAATGGACTTCAAGGCCAAAACCATTACAACAGTAAAGGCTGTCACTGTATAATAAGGGATAGGTAATACAAACTAACAACATAACTTCAAAACATATAAATACAAACTGTTACAATTTCAAAGAGATGTGAGACATTTTAACTCTCTCCTTTTTGGGTAATTGGTTAAGTACCAGCAAAAGATTTGAGAAGAACATTGGGTATTTGCACAATACAATTACTAGTTTTATATTATGGGCATATGGAATAGATCATCAATGATCAGAAAATGAAATGTTGTTTTGAGCATACAGGAAAGACTTACAAAAATTGACAATAAATTTAAAAAACTGAAAAGCATATACATCTTATACCCTGGATGCAATGCAATTAATTTATAAATCACAAATACTACACAGTCCCCCTACCCCCCTCCTAAAAAATGACTTGCAAATTCTTAAAAGCAACCTCTAGATAGGTTTTGACCTATCCAGCAATTATTCAAGAAATAGGAACTCTCATCTTAAGGGTTGAGGAAGACTTCGTTGAGGAAGACTTCCTGGAGGAAGTGATCTTTTAAGAAAAATAATAAAAGCACTAAAGATTAATATGTGAAGCATTCAGCTTAGAAAAATAGAACAACAAAATAAACCTATAAAAATTAGAAAAGATAAAGTTCTAAAATAGCAAAATGTTAATAAAGCCAATGATCACTTTTGAAACTTACGGCTAATCAAATGTCAACACTTATGTAATGACTGATCAAGCTACAAATAGCACTAGAAATGAAAAATAAGGTGCAACTATAGAGAAAATAAACATCTGAAAGTAAATCAATGTTGTAAATGTTGTAAGCTAAGGTTACTTCAACAAAATCATTAAAAAATAATGTTTAAAAAGATGCTGAAAATACTGCAAACAATTTTAATTGATAAATTGAAAAATGTACATGGTATGAGGGAAACTGGATGAAAAAATAAGGTATATATACACTATGTAATATTACTCATCAATTAAAAATGACAAATTTGATGATTTTATGATAACATGGATGTACTTAGAAGAAATCATATTAGCAGAAACAACTCAAAAAGAAAAAGAAAGCAAATGGTTTCACTACTGTATGGGATATAGGGAAAAAATAAAAGTCATGAGGAAAAGTCAAAACAAGCTAAGCACCAAAATGAAGCACACAACTTCAGCCACGGGGGAAAGGGGGGGGATAGTGGGGAGGGTGGGGGTGGTGAATCCCTGAGATTACAGCGATATGAAATTTATATATAAATAAATTTTAAAAAATAAATAAATTGAAAAATGGAGTGAACAAAACACCTATAAATATTTCATACTATTGAATTAGTAATTGAGCCTTCTTTTAAAGACAATCTTCGTACCACGTGCTTTTGTAGATGACTTCTACATGATATTTGAAAGACTGTTATATCAATCTTATGCAAACTCCTCCAAAGAACAGAATACATTAGAGAGCATTTATTCATCCCCTGTGAGTTGGCTATGACCTCAAGACCAAAATCAGACAAGGGTTTTAGGAAGGGAAAATTAGAGGCTCATCTCACTCGTAAATATGCGTGAAATGCTGTAAATAAAATTTTAGCATCTTGAATCCAGCTGTTATTTTTAAAAGATAATAAATGCTAATGACTTGGTTAGATGCGAGTTTGACATTAGAAAATCTACTGAAATCACCAAATTAAGAAATTGGAGGAAAAATCCCATGTTCTTCTGAGAAAACACAGCAAAAAAAATTGATCAATTACCTATCCACTAATGATTTACTGTTTCCATTTCTAATCAACACAGAAATATAATCAACACAGTCATGCATTATTTTGAATGTTCAACATATTTAGTACTAAAATAAAATACAACTGTCCTATAAAAAAAGGAACGGACAGAGAAGCAAGGCTAAATGAATGAAAAGAAGATATCTCTAACTTAACATTTCATCTAGCAGGAGGTATAGATGAGTCATTAACTGGAACACTGGACATACTTTATTCTATGTGTTATGACTGGTGGACGGTTAAGTGGGTGACTGTAGGCAGTCCTGGTACCTGACCTCCAATTTGATGATTCCAACAACATTTCCTGAAAGAAGTTACATACTAATTAAGGTTTAGAAGATGAGAGTTTGTCTGGCAAAGAGAGTAAGAAATTGAGAAATCAAGTGCTAATGGTCCAGGTTAACAAATTCCACAAAAAATAAAGTATGGACAACTCATAGGCAATTGGAATTCTCCAAATATTATCATGACCTCAGCATAGGTCAGGACAGACATGAGAAAAACCTGAAGAGGTGAACAAGGACCACATTATAAGGAGCCAGAATTTTTTCCTCCGTATTTTCAATATTATAAAGAGAAAATAATCAGAAAATAATCTAAATGGCCAGAAATTAGAGGAGGTAAACACTTGACTGCAGGCAAGTAGATAAAAGTGATCATTGAATTCTGCATGATTTTGGTAAAAACATCAGAATAAAATCATACTCCGCCACTTAAACTGTAATTATAAGTTCATAAAATATTCATGCATGAAGACAAAGACAGGAGGGAAATATACCAGAAAGAACATTGTGTTAATGGTGGAATAAGACTGAGATTTCATTTCTCTTTTTCAAAAAATATTGTTTCATATTTGCTCTTTGAGAATAACAATAAAAATATCAACAGAGGAACAGTAGCAGTAACTTCAGGGAGCCCAGGGATGAAGTTTTGCTCAGTATTGATTCTCTAGTGCCTGGAACTTAGAAAAGATCAAATCCTTACCAAGTTAATGAAACAGGGGCATTTTTAGAGGTGTCCTAGAAGAATGGTTGATGGTGTCCTCACATAGAGTCAGATGGGTCAGGTTAGCGCTTTGTGTCAAATCAGAGACAAGGAAAGCAAGCTGACTGACCTTCAGTATTTTTACAACAAACTGAGCTATTGAACCTGGTGACCCAAAGCATGTCTACCAATAGATGAGGCTGCATTTTCCCATCACAGAAGCAAGGATTAAAGGAAGAGCTGCATGTAAGGTTTGTTTTTCTCTCTTTGGAGAAGAGTGTGACAGTTTCTCGTGTTTTAAAAATGTAGAATATTATGAAATAAACAAAAAAGTTCTCATGGAAATATTTAAATAAGGAAAAATTTTCCCCAAAGTAACAAATTTTATATTTTTGTGAGTTTTTACAATTTTCGAGTTATAGTCATAAACATTATATAAATAATATTTAATTCAACTTTTCTGTTATTTCATTAAATTCCTTTAATATTTTCAAATATAATTTTTCATTTAAAAATTTCATAGTATTTCTATACTTTGAAACAGTCATTTACGCAACCCTCAGTCCTTTGCTGTACATGGAAGTTTTATTTTTCAGATTTTTCTTTTTTAAAGAAAACTTTTATGTAGAGGTTGCTTTTGTTCCTCCTTTGAATGATTTTGTTGAGATAGATTTTCAGGGAAGAAAGGAAGTTGTATGTCAAAAATTAGAAATGTTGAGACTTAGATGTGTCTTCCCAAATTCACCTGCAAAAATAAATAATAGAAGGAACTGTTGGTGGGGCTAGAATGAAATGACTCTACTGAGCCAGGACTCTAGACTGAGGCTGTCTTTTTAGGATTTTGAGCTCTATGTTTCACAGGTAGAATCTAATGAAATTTTAGGACTGAGTAAAAATGGGCAAAAATATAGTAAATTCATATTGCAATTTTATTTGTTTCCAAAAAATAAGTTCTGGTCACATTATCCTCATTTTGGTAATCTCTTCAAGGCGAGTTGCTCTTTCATGCTTTTGGTGAATGTTGCTCTGTTCCTCATCACTGTTTTAGCTCCTTATTTTAGATCCCAAGAAAATGTCATTGTTTCTTGTATTTGATCAGTTGCCTTGTCTCTGTCTTCCAGATCCTTTGTTATGTTCTGTTTTTCTGTGACTTTGAACTAACATGAGTCATAAAAGCATAAAAGTTTTGATTAGAATTTTCTTTAGCATTTCAGAAGTATTGCTCTGTTTTGAACAATGATATATTTTGTTTTAAAGTTCCAGTGAATGGTTGTATAAACAGATAATGCTGGTGAAGTAAACTTGTCATCATCTTTAATATAATTAATTGTACTTACATTGTGTGGCTGGGGAGAATGATGACTTGTAAAATAAAACAAACCACTTCTACATGTGATCTATGTTTATATAGCTTTGTGTCTATGATTCAGAAAAATATCTGCTATGAAAAACCTTTTTGATGTATTTTCTGATGGTATTTATGTTAACTTTTAATATATTCTGTAACAGTGAATGCTTCGATTACTTTCTCTTTAGGTTTAGAAGTTTAGGTTTAGAACTTGAATGTTAAGGCTCTTCTTAATCATTCACTTTATCATTTTATTTGTAATAGAGTTGCCTGGTTATTTTTTAAATTGTCTGTAAAAGTTGAAATTTCATGGAAAATGAACAAACATTCAGTCCTACAGTCATTTATTTTGGCCTGATTTTTCTTTATGTTACAGGAATATAATTACAGTGTATATGAACTTGGTTTTATCCTCTAAAGTGTTTAGCTTCTTGAATCTGTAGGTTTATGTCTCTCACCAAATTTGGGAAATTTTCATTTACTAGTTCTTCAAATATTTTTTCAGCTTCAATCATGTTTTACTCTCTGTCTGAGTCTTGGATGAACATTGAATTTGTGTTATTGTCCCACCGATCCATGAAGCCATGTTTATATTGATTTGCTATATGTTTTCTATTTGTTACTTCCAGTAGGTATTTTCTATTGTTCTCTTACATTCCTTTACTAGAGCTATTGTGTCAAAATACCACAGGATGGATGACTTAAAAGAAATCTATTGTTTCAGTTAGTGAGGCAAGGTGTTGGTAGGTTTGGTTCCCACTTAAGGCTATGGGAGAAGTGAGTGTTTTTCAGTTCTCTCTCTTCCTCAATTATAGATCACCATTTTGTGTTCACATGGCATTCTCCCTGTATGGATTTTTGTGTCCAAAATTTCCCTATTTTATGAGGATACCCGTTATATTTGATTAGGCCCCACCCTAAAGACTTCCCTTTAACTTGATTATCTCTGTGAAAACTCTGTCTCCAAAATCATTACCTTCTGAGGTAATGGGTGCTACATCAACACCTGAATGGGGTGGGCTGGGGGTCCACAATTCAATCATTATCTTTAAGCTTTTTTATTCTTTCCTTTGTCATATTCATTGATCCTTCTAGTGAGTTATTAAATTGTCTCCTTTTAGTGAGACATTATATTTTTCAGTTATATACTTTTCATTTTAGTTCTTGTTCCTGTTGTCTTATTTTTATGATATTTTCATGTAGTTTTTACTTGTCTCAGAAGGAACTTTCACTTGCTTATTGAATCATATTTATACTGATTGCTTTAAAATGATTGTCAGATAGTTTCAACATCTGGCTCTTCTTGGTGGTAACATCTTGATTTTATTTTCTCATTCATGTTGTCATTTTTCTGCTGTTGATTTGACAAGTGATACTCTTGCATTCTGGACATTATGTTAGAACATTTAAATCTATTTTAATAGGTTGTCAACTTGTTTAGATTCACCATACAAGTTCTAGCACAATATCTCCAATGACAATTTAGTGATGAGAGGTTTTTATAGTGCTATTTTGGTTTGTTTAATGCTACTGGAACACCTCTTAATCCCTTCTAATGGTTTCTCTGCCTAGATGAAAGGCATGCACCCTGGCCAGGCTGTGGGGACTCTAAATAAGAGAAAAGTCTACAGCCTTCAGAGATGGAAAATGCTTCTGGGATGAGCTGTTTCTTATAGTAATGCAATCGAGTTAAAAGGGGCAAAACCCACTAAACCAACAAACCACAGGTCTGCATTACCCACACAGAGCAGTTTCTAGACAAATGCAGTTTAACAAGGAATTTTACTAACAAAAGAATTCAACAGAGAAAATGAAAAGTCCTTAATGCCACAAGCGGCTAGTTATTTCCAAAACTCTCAAACACATGTCCAAGATGGTGCACCTCCAAACCTGCAGGCACCCTACAATATCCAGTCCTTCTCTAGCATCTTCTCTTTGCCTCTTCTCCACTCTTCCGTGCTTCTCGTCTCTCCAAGACTCTTCAAATTTTTTCCACAATTGCTGATGCATAAATCAACTTTCCAAATCCCTGGCCACCTTCAGGTAACAGCTCACTATGCCACCTTGCTGCAGTACCACACTCTCCACACCAGCTATTCTTCTGCCACTCACCATGGATCCTTGCCATGTCCAGCTCACTCTTCCAGGGGGCTTCCCCTGGCAAGGCCACATGGGCCTGTTCTTTCAGTCCACTATTCTTGTCTCCTTCCTTTCCTCCTCTTTCTTTTCTATCTTGCTCTTCCTTTTACCTGCCTTTTGTCACTTCTTGTTTTTTCTCCCACGTCTCTCTCTCAGACCTCACCCACCAGGGTATTTTGGCACCAATAGAATTTTCAACTGCATCACTACCCTATTTCAGTAAGATTCCTCTTTGTTCCAGGGAAGGGATGTACTCAGGATATCTTCTATTGAAAGACTGAGAGTCTCTGGTCTTGATCACCTTAGATTAGATATTTGTGATTCCCTGCAACAATTTGTTGTTTCTTTTCTTTCTGGGCATGTGAGAAGTCTTACTACCTCTTCTTCCTTCTAGAGTTTTACTTTTGTCCATGGCATAATTTTTCTGGGTTTATGGTTGCATTTTATGGTATATTAATTAGGATTTCCAAAGAAACAGAATCACAAGGAGATATGTATTGGAACCAGGAGAGGCCTGGGAATTGATTTTGTACACCCCAGTTAAAGACCAGGAGAAGATAAGATTTCCCAGCTCTAATAGTAAATGGGGAAAAAAATATAAATCTTTCTTTGGTCTTTTGTTTTACTCAGATCCTCAATATATGGTATGATGACCATCCAGACTGGAAAGCACTATAGTTTATGGTGTCTACCAATTCAAATGCTAATGTTATCTGGAAATACTCAAACATACCCCAAAACAGTGGTTAATGGGAGCACCCGTGGTTAATTTAATTTTGTGGTCAAGTTGACATATAACATCATCATAGTGAGAAGCAGGTAGAGTCAAGCTTATGCTATCTTGTTCATATCAGAAGTCATGTATTCCTTTTAAAAAATGTGTTCTTTTATGTATATGGATTTTGATTGGCTGATGAAATTTTTACATAATGTTTATCATTTGTCTTCCACACCATAGTCTTAGAGACTGCTATTTGATATCTTCTATTTGATATCTAGTATAATTTTTCCCTACACTAGAGTTATTTAATAATAAATACAGTTAAATGATGTTTTAATGGATAATTGCTTTTATTGTAGGGCATAAGGTGGGGATATTTCTAAAACGTATTCAACATTTTTATTAAAATCTAAAAATGTTTCTGTCTTACCCCGTGTTAGTAACAGACCTTTCTTAATACCTCAAAGGTGCTTAATTTTGCTAAATAAAATCAAATTATCAATAAATTCTGTTTAAAATAATCAGTGTAAAATGCTTTTTAAAATAATACCTTGGACACTAACTAGATACAAATCTCACCTGACAGTCACCAATACAAGTGACTGTTGTTTGTAATTTCAACACCCCGGCATGACTTCATCTGTAACTGTTTAGAATCTGATCAGGGAGAAAAGAACTTCAAAGGTTGTTATTAAAATCACTTATGAGATAAATAGCTACATGGGTTTCATTTGGAAAAGCAGCATGCCACTTTCAAGTGGTAAACCTTAATTAGAATAAATAAAATTTAGTGAAAGTTAATTAACAAGTGGGTGTCTCTTATATGTCCTGTATTCTGTCAGTCTGTGGGAATATGTTGAAGACAAGGAATGTTCCATGCTCTCAGCCAGGGTTTGGAGGTAAATAATATAATAGTGTAATGATTTACTAATAACATGGAACACTGAAAATCAGTAAAGAATAGTGATGGTAAGGAAAGGAAATTCTGAATAAGTATGGGCTGGATCAATCAAGAAAGACTTTTGACAGTGGAAATGTAAGCTGGGATTTGAAAGGAGGTAAACTTTGGAATCACATAAGGAAGATAAGAAATATCCCAAGGGAGAGATGAAAGATCAGATCCAGAAGAATTTGGTTAATATTCCATAAGTGGAGAAAACCAGCATGTTTAGGGAATGGAGGCAGGATGGATCACCAGGATTCTGAAGATGGAAAACTTCTTGATATCTTAAAAATAAACAGTGATTATCTTTATCAGTGGATATGTGAGTTGCATTGGGACAAGAATTCATTTTGTTTATGTTATTTTTTTATTAATCATTTTTTGTTTACATTTTATGTACATATATGTATGTATATATACGTATACATGGAAACAAAGCAAATGCCTGAAAACTGATGAATGGTTGAAAAAATGTGGCAAATTTACACAATGGAATATTAGTCTGCAATAAAAAAAAGACAATTATGACATATTTGTGATAACATGAATGAACCTAAACTTTCTGTTTCTGAACTCTTGCTAAATATATTTTTCTTTATTCATTTATTTAACAATAATTCAGAAACAGAAAGTCCAGGTCCATTCATGTTATGACAAATATGTCATATTTGTACTTAGAAGAAATCATATTAGCAGAAACAAGTCAGAAAGAAAAAGACAGAAACCAAATGGTTTCACTAATATATGGGACATAGGAAAATTAAACAAAAAGTCATGAGGAAAAGTCAAAACAAACTTATGTATACAACTGGGGGGGGAGGGTGGGGAATGGGAGAGGCTGAGAACGGTCAGGGAGGGAAGGTACATGGTGAACCCAGGGGATTACAAAGATGTGAGATTTGTATATAAGTAAATTATTTAATGAAAAAGAAAAATGTAGACTCAACCTTAGTCATTTCTTTAGCTTAAAGCTCAAATGTTTGTTGCCCATTTCCTCCTTTTCCGCTTCCTCCTCTTCCTCTTTCTTTGCCTCTTATTTTCCCTCTCCTCCTAGTATTTCTTCTGTAAGTTTTGTTTCAACAATCTTGAGCACAGTCATTTTGCACATTAATATTGTACCAAAATTGAAAAATTACTTTTTTAAAAATAATTTATTTATATATGAATTTCACATCTCTGTGATCTTTGGGGTTTACCTCCTCCAACTGTTCCCACCCTGTCCCATCCCCCCCCCCCCCCAGGTTGTGTACTTCAATTTTGTTGTTGGCTTGTTTTAACTTTTCTTGATGGATTTTTGTTTGTCTGAAAAATTACTTTTAAGTGAGATAAGCTTGCTCATATTAGTATTTTAATTAATGTGTTCTACAATTCTAGAGCAGTATCCTTTTTTCTTCTCTGTGACTCATTTTCATGTTAATTTTATTATACTTCACTATTTTACAACAAATCATTGTTCTGAAACAGATTTTTAACAAGTTAGGTTAGAGCAGACTAGGCCAGGTTGGAGATGGATGTAGCCAATATGATTCAGTTCAATCGAGTTCAAACTAGTCAAAGTCCAGATTTATTTAAGTCAGTTTGAGTTAGTTCAAGCTAGAATGAACTAATTGGATCAAGCTGGAGTCATTTAGAATGATTAGATCTGGTTTGAGACATTTCAAATGAAATTGAGCAGGTATGAACTTGTTGGAGTCAGCTGAATTCAGTTTCAGATGGTTGGAAATGGTTGAATCCAGTTATAGCCAATTTGAGCTGATTGAACCAGTCAAATCCAGTTGGATCTGGTTTTGATTAGATAGAAATGGAGCCATTTGGATCAATTGATTCTGGTTTGAGTTAGATTGAACTGCTTGGAACCTGTCAGATCAGGTTGGAAGATATGATGATTTGAACTAGTTGGATTTGGTTGGAGCCAGTTAGAGCTAGTTGGATATGACTGGTTCTGTGTTAAGCCAGCTTGAACTGGATTGAGTTGGTTGGAGCAATTTGATCTATTTGGACCTGTTTCAAGTCAGTGAGAGCTAGATTGAGCCTTTTTCAGCTAAATGATTCTCACCAGAGTTGGTTTCATCTGGTATGAGCCATTCAGTGTAGGTTCAAGTCATTTGGAGCTGGTTTAAGTCTGTGGGAATCAGCTGGATCTGTTTTTGCAATTGTTTGGAGCAGTTTGGAGCCAACTCGTTCAACCATCACATACCTTATTTAGCAAGATCCACCCAACTGCAACTGACTGCAACAACTGGATCTAACAAGATTCAACTGGCTTCAACTGACTCCAACCACCTCTAACCAGCTTGTACCAGATAAATCTGGACATAACCAGATCCATTCCATTCCAACCAACTGCAACCAACTACAACTAGCTATAATATGATTCAGTCATCTTGAATTCACTCAATCCAACTCATACTGATTTGAACCAGCTTGAACCACCTGAAACCTGTTTCAATAGGCTCCAACTGTTTTTCAACAAGGTGAAATTACTTACAATCAGTTCTGAATAGATTCAGCAAGCTCCAACTGACTCTAACAAAAAGTATATATAAATCTTTCTCAAAGGCAAAAATTAAGTCCAAAGGACTTTGAAGGACTTGTTCTACACATGAATAAAGGAGAGTTCTAGAATTTCATCCCTGCTTTATGAATCTTGTAATCAGCTCAGTAACCCATGGTTGGAAGCAAGAACAACCATAGAAAAGTATGAGATCCTTTAGAAAGTCCAGATCTATTTTCAAAGTCACCTAGGGGGAGAGGGGTAGGTAGGTGAGGTGGGAGAAGAATCAACATTAAAGCTATTTTTTTAGTAATAGTTAAAAATCAAGTAGACTTACTTGTATATTACCTACCTACTTATATCTTTTAGACCACAAATTATAAATCAAATCAGAATTAGAGGTCACATGGCTGGAATTGCATCCTAGTTCACCCCTTGTTAGCTGTGGGGATTTGGAGGAGTTACTTGGCCTCTCTAACCTCAACTGCCTACTTTAGAAAGTGGGATATTTCCTAGTGCTGAAGCAAAATTAAATGAAAATGTTTACCACAGTGCCTAACCTATAGCATAGATTCAACCAATGTTAATGATTACTAGTATCAATTTAGCAAACTGTCACATTTGTACGTGTTGTTCATGGAAATTCCAACAACTGTGTGTAATAACACTGTCTTCTTCTGATCAGAAGCTCTGGCTAGCAGTTAAAAATGACTTTAATTAAAATGGGGTAATTAATTCATGTCTTTTTAAGTGCTATATACTTTATGAGATGTGTCAAAATAATATTCTTAAAAGTAGAAGTGGCAGGAAAAAAAATGAAAACAAAATAGGGTTTCTTGGTGGTGAGAAGGCCGAGGATCTCCAGGGCTGACTCTGATTGCAGAAGAGGGTAGGAAGAAGGGAACTGGAAGGAGCAGGTATATAGTTCAGTCATTGTGGTCTCCTTGTTCACTATGCTTCGCCTCTGTCTGCTCTCAGCTATAATGGCCTTCTTTCAGTTCTTTTCACATATCATCTTTTCCTATTGTGCTTGATTTTCTTTGTGCTTGCTTTCCCCAGTGCCTGTCGCTCCACTCCTCTTCCTCAAATTCATTTTTCTAGTACTTATCCTTTGTCCTTCTCTTCACTTTCTTCCAGAAACAATCCCAATAACCTGTGGGTCAGACCCCACTGCTAAATTCTGCCTTAGCACTGAGCACTTGCACTGTCACCCCCATTTTGGCATCTATTTTTTCAACACTGAAGACTGTCTCTCTGCTAGACTGTAAGCTCTACAAGAATCTAGGCTGCTTCCTACTCCACATGCATCTAACAGAACGGCTAACACACAGGTATTGCTCAGTAATAACAAGCTGAGTGATTGGTGAGTAAACTCCAGGTCCTCCCATATTTTTCTCTACCTGCCTATCCCTATCCACCTTGGAAGTGACAGTGCTCAGGTCAATTATATCCTATAGGGTAGAGAACAAAGGACAATGCCCCAAAGTAGACTACCTAGATTACTGCAGGGTAAATGAAGTGTGTCGGGATTTTTCCTCCGTTAGTCTGTAACTAGCGATTGTGATGTTGCATCTTCCCCATGACTGTACAGCCCAGTGGGTGTATGCATGTATAAGTGTACATACCTGGGCCTAGGAGAGAGGGGATAAAGGGACTTAGAGAGCACAAGCATGAGCATGAGAGAGAGAGAGGAAGAGCAGGAAAGATGCCAGAGAGAGCCCAGGGAAAGAGTGTGATGCTTCCTGGTGGTCTCAGGACTCACCTGCCTCTCAGATCCCCCGACCCCGACTGATGTGTCTGTGTAGCTGCTAGGACCCATGAAGAACCTACGCAGATTGGAGAGCCTGAAGCTTGCCCCTACAATTGGTGATGGGGAATAGTTACACTACAGAATGTATAAGATGCTCCCTTTTTAGTAATCTCTATACTTTCCTATTCCTACCACAAACCTACCTACCGGTGACCTTCAGATCCCCCACTTGTGATGCTTTAAATCTTCCCCTTGGATTCCAGTAGAACTGGAAGCTGTGGTGGATAGCAGCTACTGAGAACTCTGAGGTCAAAGCAAGAAACCAGGGCCTTAAGGAATCTCTAAGGATACTTGTTTACTCAACAATAATTTAATAATATCACCGGCACCTGTGGGGGACGTATTTGAGTCATGTTACTTAATCTTCACCACAACCTCTAAAGTAAGCACTCTCCCTATCCCCTCCTACATATAAAACTGAGGCAGTGCAGAAAGCATCTTTGTCAAAGTTACATACATTTACAAAATTTTAAAGCCAGGATTTGACCCTGAACGCTTAACCATGATGCACGTTCGTATGTCCAGGGTCTGGGTTATAGGCAACTATGGGAAAAACATGATACTAGATGCTGGTAGTTCCAAAATAGCCAAGTCTCAAACTCTAGTCTTGGAAAGTCTGTGGTTGGGAGGGAAATTAAGGCAAAATTCTTAGCAGATGTTGTGCTAAAGACTGGGCAACTGGGACATATTAAATGATGGGAGGTAAAGCAAACCACGAAACGTGTACGTCCCACTCCTCGGGAGGATTTTGCTTGGTGGGCATTTTAATCCAGCCAGCACCTGCATAATCACGATATTCAAAAAGGGTTTGCTGTGCTTGGGCAACTTATATTCTTGAAACATGAGGAGGCAAGTTAATCCTTTGGCCCAGGACCAACTTCTCCTTGGACAAGGATATGTTTCTTTCTCCTACAAGGTAAAAAATAGTCAGCTTCTGAAGCATATGGTCTAATTTTTAGTTATTAGAAAATTGTTAGAGTTTAAGAGGACATTTCTAAAATGTTTCTCCAGACCTCTGGCTCAAAGAAAAACCATTCTATTAACCTGTTTAGTATTTTCTACCTAGAAAGTAGCTTAATATTTTAATACTCTTTTTTTTTTAAAAAAAAGGTGATTATTACCCACTTTTTGCTAGCCACACAGTGCTATCCTTCTCAGTTCTTATTTTGAGTTCCAGAAATATTTGCAGCATAACACTGTAGTATAGCTTGGTGATATCAAGAAGATGTCTTAATCCTTTTGTCTCATCTTTGTACTCACTGTATATCTATGGGTTAGTGGATAATGATGAGAACTAACATTTTGCAATTTAAAAATTAAAAACAAATTGACCAAGTCACATGAAATAATGAATGCAGATGAGAAGATATGTCTTTGAGCTCTTAAATTTCACTTACTTGCTACTAAAAAAATATTTATTAAACAACTGCTATAGTTTAAGTACTATACTAAGCTCTGGAAATGCAAGGGTGTACAAGATGACCTGGTCTTTGCCTTTTATGGGGCCTCTGTTTTGTGGTATGGGAGAGTGATTTCAATTTTTATTTATTTTTTTGATAAAAAGGGAAATGAAAGATCCAAAATAAACAAGAGGACACCCTCAGTTGGCCAGCTCCAGAAGGGGTAGAGATAGGCTATCAGAAATTCAGTTTTTAAGAAAATTAAAGAAAAATAAAAGAAACAAAATTAGAGAAAATTATGAGAAAGAAAACTAAGCCAACTGGAGTATAATGACAATGATAGGGAATGGCACAAGATGAAGTGATAGTGGAGTCAGAGTGAGAAGTGTATCCAGCTGTGATCAGGATATTAGGTATGTGAAGTGTGCAGCTAGAATGATGCTTTCAGTGAAATGGATTTTTCCAACCCAGACTTAGCTGGTTATAGGCAATAGTGATCCATATGAACTTGTTCAAGTAAAAAGTATTTTGTTATTGGGGAAATAGGCATCTATGGAAATACAATGTATCAAAGAGAGAGGTTTAACAACTGGCTTAACAAGAATCTTCCTCTCTTTACTCATATTACACCTACTCTATCATAGCCCCAAGTTTAAATGACTTGTCATTTCAACTGCTCAGTGTCTCAGTTTCTTGATTTTGACTTGCCTGGAGTGGAATTTAGTCAGCTTTAGCTACTTTGGTGGAGAGTTCTTCACACAGGCTTTGTCTCAGGATGTGTTGTGTTTTCAAGATCAGTTGTCTCTCCTTGGCCCAGGCAACTAAGACTGGCAGGATGATGTCATATGTCCCACTGGTAGGGGAAACTAAGGCATAAGAAGCTATCCCATCAATCATTTTTGTAGATATGTGGACACTTTGCCTCTTCAAACCCACTTGATTTTAATGTGGATAAAATGAGATAAAGACTTTGAAAAATTGTTTTGTAAACTCTGAAGTTCAGGTAGGCCAGTGAATAGCTTTGCCTTACTGTCAGACTTCTCCAAGTTATGTACCACTATATGTTATACAATACATTAAGGTAACCAAAAAGTCTAGGGAATAATGTGGACAGAAAAATTTTCCAGTCATTAACTAGTCTTCACTCCCATGACTGACTCTCTTGAAAGTCCTGAATGCAGGCTGCTAATGTGATAATTAACTCTTCAAATACTAGTTGAAACTAATTTTCAACTGTGCGTTGTGATCCTTACAACCCCACAACATCATCAGGAGCAATGTGATAAAAAAAGATGAGAATCTAAAATGTGATAGTGACTAGGCTATGTCCTTGCACAACTTAGAATATGAAGTCCATGTTTAAAAGATACTTTTTCTTTTGTTAAGAGAGATAACACTCCCACAGTAGATGAAGGCAGCTATTATTCTGTTGAGGCAAATGGTTTTAGGGATTGTACTACCTGTTCAGTTAGAGAAATAACTGTAACACATCCTTTTAAAGAACATTTCCAAGATCTGTTTTCTAAAAGTCTCATCAAAGCAGAGAAATGGGGAGCAATGCTGGTGTAATATAGGGTCGCCTATATGGTAAGAGGTCTTCTTTAATAATGAAGGTGGCCACAAAACACAATTTGATGGATATCCTAATTTTGTTTGGTCGAAGCGTCTTAAGACTGTAGCATAATGAAGTAGATGAAACCATGCACTGGAAAGCTGTGTCCAAATGCCCATGGCCTCTTATCTTTGGGATCTTGACCTTGACCGCATGACTATCAGTGTCTTCCATACATCTCATAGGAAGTTCAGCAAGCCTCTTCTTGTCATGGAACTTGGGATCAGATCCAGAAGCTGGAACAAAGGATATAAATGCTCATGCATATTTATAAATGAAATCTAAGCCATTAAAATATAGAATTTGCTAAGGGGTGATTTTAAAAATCATCGTCAGCTACTTTAAGTATATTTAAGAGGATATGCAAGGGAAACACAATTTCTTTGAAAAAGAGGAAAATAAAAGAGGATGCTTCTCCTACCTCAAACCCACCCCTTGATGGTGTGGCTCTGCTTCCGAGGGAGAGGTTAATCCCTTACTCTGCTGGGAAGTTGAGCAAGGGGGGGGGAGAATTCAATGCTACTAAGAGACTAAACTAAATGCTCAGAGAGTCTTCATCACACATCCATATCCTGCTGGTTGCTGTGGTGACCTCCTCCCTGACCTTTCAACATTACAGTTCACTTTCGCTGTTCCCCATCAACCTCCCCAGCCTCCAAAGCATCTGTCCTCATAGAATTTTTAGCATCATTTACTAGTCCTTCAATTGATTGTCTCAGCCTCCTAGAATGTGAGTCCCATGAGGAGGGGTCCTTGCCCTGTTCATTCCTCTAATCCAGGTACTCTCATCTGTGCCTGGCAATTGGTTCTCTCATCTGTGCCTGGCAATTGAGTTACACTTAAGCACACAGGGGAGTCTTTTAGTGTTTGGTGATCCAGGATGCCTAATTCTCTCAAGGAGACTGAAGGGGTGAAGGTGGAATGGGACAAGAAGGTTGCAAGGGACAAGAAGGCAAGTCTGGTGTATGCAGAAGGTAGTAACTGGCTCTGCTTGGGTGATCACAGAGGAGGGGCCACCAAGAGGACAGACTATGTGGCAAATGTGTAGTGATAACAGTGCAAGGGGGGAGTGGTTGGTGATTGAGAAGAGTAGTGTCCCAACTGCAGGAAAGGTGCCAGCTGGAAGGCATCTCAGAACCAGCCTCTGTCATCATGGGGCCCGCAAATCAGATTAAAATTGCAGCAGTCAAGTGAGATCTCCCTTGCCCCTCTGACTTATTCTCGTGCTCCAGCTCTGGATGAAAGGAAGCCAGATGATACCCAGGAAGGAACAGTAGAGAGCACTGATCTCCTACCTCCTTCCCACTGTAGATTTCCAAGCCTGTGTACATTGCCCACTCGGGGAGGGAGTTTTAAATCTATCAAGAGAGTTTGAGTTTGACATGAGAAAACACCAGATTTGTAGAGGCTTTCTCAAGTGAGACTCGCTATATTGGAAAGTGACAAAGTAGACAAGAGACCCACTTGAAAATTTATTGAAGTTCAGTTGTAAGGGTCAGGTTGAGAGGGCTTCTTTAGCCTCTTGAGTCTGTACTTCCAGTAAACCTATAAAGTGTGTAAAATAAGTGAGCTAAGTGAGCAAACTGCCTAGCATACTACTGAGCACACGGGAGACTTTCAATCTGTGTGTGTAGTTGGTGCTAATGTTGCCCCAAGCAGAATTCAGAAAACATTTCCAACTGGCCTTCCAGCCTCTGACACATCTCCCTATTCAGTTTGCCTATTTCCATATGTATTTGTCCCTTCCATGCGTATTTTTTGGCCTCCCCATTAACTTACCCACAGTAGAGATTTCCTTAATAATCTTATGGTTCATGGTAATAATGATGATGATATTCAGGGTAGCCAACATGACTGAGCATTTATTAAAATACCAGGCACCCTCCTAAGCACTTTGCAAACATTATTTATTCCTCGCCACTCTAAGAGGTAATTATAGACTGTGAAAATGAGGCCTTTCAGAGTCAATGGAACTTGCTTAAAATCATTCAGCTGGTGTCAGACGTGGTGTTTGAACACAGGGCTAAGCAGGCAACAGGGGGACTCGCTGGGGCTGCTCCCCATCCTCCTAGGTGAGACTTTCACCTATTTTGGGAATATGCATTCGCCCGACACGGCCCACCTTGTCCAAAGATTCTTTTCCATTGTGAAATCAGAAGAGAGAGAGAGAGCAATTTCCATTGCAGCGTGCACAGGAAGTATGTTTTTGTAATCTCATCACATATCTGCAAGATGAAAACCAGCTTTCTTGGTTCAGCAGGTAAGATCAATGCTTCAAATAAAAAGCCTTGAGCCTCTATTATTGAAAGCAAGGGTCCAAACAGAAACTCTGCTTGTCCAGACAAAACCATTTTTGTCTGTTTCTAATTAAGCATATCTCCAGAACCTCTGCCTTACTCTTCCCATTTGGATGAATCTTTGCATAATGATTCAGCCAGCAAAATCCAGCTGTTTTTACTTTCTCTTTAACTGTGCCAAGGTTTTCGGTTCTAACGCAGACCAGGTTACTGGTCTGCTGCTCTCCTCCACCCCCAGGTTGCTAACTTCTAGAAGAGGACAGATTGTGTGAGTAGCTGTAGATAAATGCAGAGCTTGACAGAGCTACACACCATGCACCCTCCAGCTGCATCCTGAGTGTGAAGGGATTAATGAGGTGTTACTCTAGTGTATAAATTCTCCCAGAGAATAGAAAATACTTCTGGAAAAAAGTTTTTTTTCCCAGGTTCTAACCAGGGTGCTCCATTTTCTTGCTTAGGTGCTACATTCTACTGGCTGGTACAAGGACTTCTATTACAATTTGACCAATTGTATGTATGTGAAATTTTATCAGCTCATGTGGAAGAGATTCCCTGGAATACAGGTGCACTGATACGTATTAACAGGCACATCCTCTGGGAGAATATGGAAAACAGTTCAGATTTATATTGCTGCTTAGTCACAGATCTGCTTATGTTGTTAGGGAAATGATGGATTGACATCTGATCCGAAAGTGCCAGTGGGTGGAACTCCATTTCTCTGGCTCAAGACATGCAGATTAGATTTGGTTTTATGAGCTACGGTTGTGCGTCATTTCCTGCTAGAAATCATAATCCTCATAAGACCTCAGAAAGAGACCTGGCCATGTCTACACATGGCTTGGGCTACAAGATGGCGATGGGGAGAGTGAGCTTTCACCTCACCTTGGCATCATCTGCACCTGCTGTCATGATCATCAGGAAGAGGAAAGATGTGAATCCTCTGGAAATGATCTCGGCTGTGTTTCCTGTCCTCCCAAGGTATTGTGTTTAGAGCACATTACAGAAGAAACACATGGGGAATTGTCTGGGTTTGGGTGAGCACATGTCCTAATTCCTTTGAAAACTTCTTCTGGATCCAACTGTTGTAAATATTTCATTGCCGTGTATGTTTAATGAATTGAGCGTGCCTTTCGGCATCATCCTTTTTTTTTTTCACTATTCTTTATTGATTACATATGTATTTTTTACGTCAGTGTATACCCTGAGATTCTGCCACCACCCTGTCACCCATGAAGCATTGTCCTGATCTCTTGTTCTTGTCCCTCCCCCTCCCCCACTGTACACTTTAGCTCTGTTCTCAGTTTGTCCATTTTACTTTTTCTTGTTCCATTTGCTCGTTTTCCCTACATCTAGTCATGTTCATTCTGCTCTATAACTTTGGTTTAACCATGTCAGTGGCAAACTCAAGGCCTGCTGAGAGGTTATGTCAGATTAACTGCTATTGAGCACTTTTCTTGAGCCCCCTACTCTGTGAGACACGGTTAGATACACCTGTCATACATGCACACTACATCTGTTCCTTGTCACAGTCATGTCAGGTGTGTAAAATCATCTGTGATTTACTAAGAAACTGTGACTGACATTGTGCAAGTGGTTTCAGCAGAGTCACACTCTAGCCATCCAGCAGGATTCTAACCCACATGTGTCCTCCAGGTCTCTCACCATGGAGCTATCACCTGTTAACCATGAGAAAGGGTGCTGGAACTCTCAGCCTCACTTCTTCTATCTTTATAGGGAAAATAATAGCTGCCATTTATTTTTCTGGGATGATATAGAACACTATTGAAATAACATGAAAAAATGCTTTGTAAGCACAGTAATGGTGTAGGTGTAATAGATATGAGAGGGGTTACTATAATGGAAGCAGAAAAGGCATCCATAATCTCAGGCAGAGCAGAATCCAGAATCGTATGACCAATCAAAGCAGGTGGCCAGCAGAATAACTAACACTATCTTTCTTTCTACATAGATTCCTGCTTATATCCTGGAAAGAAATTTGGAAATAAAACTTTGCTACTCATTTCTGTGTCATGCATCACATAGAAATAAATGATTTGGGGTTAATGTTGCTAATTGCATTGGTGATTTTCTGATTCTCTACAGTGGTGCTTTTTTCCAAATATGCAGAAATCTTTTAATATTCCGTTTTTGCAAATGGGCCAATTTCTCCCTGAATTTTTATAACAAAAGATAAAATTCATTGGAAGCATTATCCACACCCACACCACAAGTTAAGAATACTTGAATGTACCATCATCACCACCACCCCATGTCAAGAGGAAAGTCAGAAGCTGCTGGTGATTTTCAGACTATTACCATTCAGATGAGCAGTTTTATGCCCATCCCCCATTCTATCCGAATCCATAAAACATGAGCAGCCTGTATAATTCTATGCTTAGCGCTATCACTTCTCTAATCACATTTCTTTTTAACACATTCATCAGGACACTGAGCAGAGCTCTGGGTATTACTCTGGCCTTTGGTTTGCACATTAAACTTCCCAGTTTTTGATTTTTTGAAATAAATGGTAAAGCTGGGGGCCCACAGACTGTCCCTGTTGAATTTTTGTCTGTGACCCCACAGACCGTCCCTGTTGAATTTCTGTTGTCTGTCACTGTTGTCTATAGCCCCTTAGGCTTATAACTGGTGGCAATAATCACTCTCAGTGAGAAACAAATATAAAAAAAGTGATATATATGCCAGCAGTTTAATGCCTGTGAAAGAATAATCTTAATCATGGAACCACTTCCTCTCTCTCTCTCTCTCTCTCTGGGTCCTGCTAGCCCCAATCTATGTTAACCTTGTAATGAGGCCATAACATGACTTATCAAGAGAAAAATAAATGAAACCCAAAAGCAAAATACATAATGACAGGGAAGATGTAATTCCAAAAGAGGAGAATTTTTAGGACAATAAATTAAAAAAAATATGCCAATGCATTTGAAAATTAAGATGACATGAACTATTTTTTAAAGAAATGTATTACCAAATAAGTCAAGAAAAATCAGAATAAATACATCTATAAGTACTAGTAAATTTTATATATGAAGGTGGCTCCAAAGCTGCATTTGCATGCAGCACCTTATTTAACATGCTTGGAAGCAAAAACAAAACAAAACAAATTAAGGTGACCCCTGATCCCCAGGGAATTGACATTTCAGGAGGAAGAGAGATGTTATCACGTCCTGATGCTTCACTCTTTGGAACACTCTCCAGGTCAATATGCATATGAGTCTCAGCATCCTTAACGAAGGCTACAGGAATGACCACCATGGAAACAATGATATCAATACTCTGCGCTTACCATGACATGAGCACTTTGCATACATTAGTTTGTGTCACTGGATAGGCATACCAAGCCGATAAAATAGGCAATATTTTCCATGTGTTATAGAAGGAGAACTAATGCTACAAGAGCTTATGCAGTTGGCCAAAAGTTATCTTGCTAAAGATCTGGGTCTGTACACAGGCCTACCCCCAACTTGGAGTATCCAGCTGGATGGTTGAATTGAGGGTCGATGTTCTCTTCAAGACTTGAGAAGGCAGAGTAGAACATACCACATAAATGACTCCATTTGAGGCAGCTGGAAAGAAAGGCATTTAATCGGCTTTTGTGACTGAGATATTTTCTATTAATTTCACTAAAGACTATTAGGTATCATATTACTGTTACACCTGGAATGCAATTTCCTTTAAATGTGATTACAGTGGCCTTTTGCAAAAGGCACTCAGTAGAACTATGCTTTTTTCCCCTCCCCTCCAATCTGCGATTCATGTAGACTTAATTACTTTCCTCTGCATTTTTGTCACCAGACTCTTAGAATATCTCTTATAAGCCAGTGCCTGGATTGTTCATCCCAGAGGTTTGAAATGACACATGTTATGACTAAATATTTAATTACTCAGCTATTACTGTGAGTTCCAGAAATACACAGGGTATAAACTGTCCCATCTCTGCTTCCTCGGTGCCTTTCACCAAGGGCAGCATGTAGTATGGAAATGTGCACTAAATCTTGCAAGGTGGTGACACTGATCTCCGAAAGTATGAGTTAGCCCATCGTCCCATGACTGAAAAAGCAAAATCCCAAATGCAAATAAGTTATGACTTTTCTCTGAGAGGGCTGTCCACCTGTCAATGTCCCCATCACCTGGTCTGAGTTCTCCAAATACAAAGCTATAGAAGAGAGTTCATACAAGTCCCTGCAGTGGAATTGAAAGAGTGCAGAAATTGGCAGCAGAGAAATGCTGGTATGAAGGGGTTCAATACTGCCCACAGCAGGAAGACAAAAAAAATGACAGTTGTTGACCATTTTCAGCATTTCATAGTATTTATGGTGGTGTTTTCCACTAGATTATAAGTTCCTTAAAAGTAGAGATAATGGAACTAAAGCAACCCCTTTCTTTTTTTTTTTTTTTTTCCTGTCACAGCATCTGTTTATTCCAACATTTGTATGGATATTTTAAGAGACATAGTTTATTTTTAAAGTGAATATTGGAAGCAAACCTGAAATATACATAAAGTTTTAAAACAAATTTTCCTTAATATATTTGAGTTTTCCTAAATGATAAGTTGGTAATATTAAAATATGATGCCCCATGATATGGTAGTGGAAGAC